>VUJU01000164.1:3175-41820 GCA_009835225.1 Aphis craccivora | reverse complement strand
GGAGTGCATAAAGTAATCAGCATCAGTGTTTTGGAAATAATTTACCCCGTGCGAGTAATTCATTCTCAGTTTTTTGTCCATAATAGTTTTTAATAATTTTTTTACAATATAATTTTATTTTATGATAATGGTCTAAATAAAATTTGGCAACCAATTATTTATTTTATATCTAGGTTGTTTTTAATTTATTTATTTATAATATACGAAAAACCACTAGAAAAAAATACCTTATGCGAGTAAAAATAAAAACGGAAACAATGCGAGTAACTATATGGATTAATAAGTGTCGTATATTTGATGATAATATAATAGGAGAATCGCATGAAATTCTGTTGGAAGTAAAAAGACAAAGAAATAGATAAAAATAAATCCTAATAAAAAAAATCGGTAGTAATGGATATTATGAAAAAATATCGAGGAAGAGAATTACATTTTAATTTGGTATGAAAAATAAAATAAAAAAAAGAATTGTTATTGTCTTATTGAATTAAAAACTTTCAAAGAAGTAAGAAATAAATAAATAAATGTATTTGAATTGAAAAAAATATTTAAAAATAAAAAAATATATATAGAACTGATTAATTGTAACAATAATTAACGACGAAACTTAATTTAATATTAATCATTATTAAAAATGGTTGTACTTCTAATAACTATACAACGATTTTAGTATACATTTTATAAATCTATCGCAAATTCCAATTTCAACATGTCAATCTTTATTGATGTTCGTATAGTTTAATGGTTATCTATCACACATATAATATCTGACGTGTGTCAAAATATTACGTAAAAGTTATAAAAAATCGATAACACACTAGTAAATTACTAAAACAAATGTGGAACCCAACTAATGTGTAGTACCTACTAGAAACAATTCGGGATCCAATATGTATACAAATTTAATTTTGGGACTCAACTCGTTGCAGCAAAATTATTGTTCATTGTGGAAGCTTCCGGCTACCAGTCAAATGAAAAGACCATGCCGTAAACATTGAACACGTGTAGTGTTGTGTACCATGTGTTCCATAGTAGGCTAGGAAGAAAATACATGGAAAAAAGTTACCAACAAAAATAAATTTATACTATATGCAGTACACCAACATAATCTACTACTATATACTTAAAATATGGCATACATTATTTTTATTTATTTAAAAAAAATTCTGATGCGGAAATGTTCTAACTATAAATAGTTTAAAATATATTTAAATAACTTTAAAATTATATTATATAAAAAAAATAATAATACAATGGTATGGAAAATTCCTCAATTCCTAACAAATCATATATTATTATTATTTTTTTTTTTTGGAATCACAACAAGGTAACTATAAAATCGTTATTTTTGGATAAGTATCTAATTTCATTGAAATTCGATCTTAAAATGTGTGTATGAAAAAAAAAAATTACATTTCAATTTTCTTTGCTTTTATAAGAAAATTTTTTTGAAAAATTGTATATTAGATATTTAAGTCTTTATTATTAAAACTACATTTTTGTCACGCAACATTTGTCAGACTCTATTTATTATATTATAGATACAACAAATACTTTATTATATTAAAATTAAAATATTTTAATAAACTATGTAGTTATTGAGATTCAAGTTAATAGATATAATTAAACAATACACATTATACTACACCTTTATGGTTAGGTATTATGGTTATTTTATTTTATTATTAATAAGGGCAGATAGTTTAATGTTAAAATTAAAACACGTCAAGTATAAAGTTCGTAAAAATAAAATTTGATTTTATTTTTGGTACCTAGTATGTAATATAGATTGGTACTATAATATAATAATTATCAAGTATTATTCATTTAGATTTTACACCTAAATGATTTTTCTATTTTTGTCATATTATTCATTTAAGTTTTAATAACGTATAATATTTAGGTAAATGGTATATACTATAATCTTTAAGCAACAATAAATTAGCTGAATATTCAAATTCGTGAAATCCACAGGGATAGTAGACAAACACGTATATTTTATATATGTATAACTACTCGTACTTGTGTGCTCCGTTTGTATTAACTGAACTCTTCTTAATTCCCTCCCGAATATTACAACTCGTTATAAAATAGGTCAGAATATAATGATTATTCTGTTAATTAATGAGCGTTAGAATCTTTCCTGTGGTTTGGATAAGTGCTTTTTGTAGATTAAGAATTGTCACTCTCTTTTGATTTTAAATCCATCAATAAAACATTTCAAGAGGAATAACTGAAAATGTACATAGTATAATATATAATATATATATATATATATATCTAAAAGTGGGTTTTAGTTCTGGATCATTAAATGCTTAATTTTACTATTGACTAATATCTGTGTCGACCATAACAGAATACAAATAAATACTATATATTTTCACATTACCTATATGTAATACTCAATCGATTTGCCAAACTTTAGAATTTTAGACGTTTTAGAAAAACATATTATGTTATAGAAAAATAGTAAAAAATAGTAAATATTTTATAATACATTAAAACTACAGTTTATAATCAAAATTATCCAAATATATTAACACGTACCTATACATTTCATTTTTTTTTTAAGATAATTAATTTAGATTTTTTGTATTTTCATTTTTATTTATTTGTGTTTAATATTATATAGGTATACCTAATTGCAAAAAATTAAATAATAAATATATTGTAACTAAATACATTTTTTTCTAATATATTTTATCAACAAAATAGTAGTACTTGTAATGATAAGTTTAAATTAATAGTAAATAAAAATATATCTACAGGTAGGTGATATACTTTTTAATTGAGATGTTAATTAAATTTTATATTTAAAATAATATTATCTGAATATTACGAGTATTTAAAAATTGAACAAATCATCAAATATTATATTGTAAGTTTATATTTTAAGTCGATTTATTCTTTAAATGTATAATTATTTTTATCAATCATACAATACAGTGGAAATTAAATAAAAACTTACCATAATATAATACAATTTAAAATATTCAACTTAATTAAAAAAAAAATACTCATTACGCATTGTATTAATCTATCTTCTTTTCGTCTTAAGCTTAAAATCTTTGTCTTTGCTTCTCGTTAAACCGGATCCCAATTTCGTGTTTAAAGATAATCTTGATTCCTCTAATATGCGTATTTCAATTTTGAATTCTCCTAAGTGTCTTTGACGGTGCATACATATTTTATCTATGGAATTAATTGTTTTCTTTTAAAATAATGTATTAATTAATTTGCTTTAACAGTTTTCTATTTTGCCAAGGATGCAATTATTTTGAGATTATATTACATAATAATTTTCATAATTTAACGTAACCAATGAATCCAAACTATTTACTGACTACTGTTAAAAATATGTAAAACACACATTATTTATTACTAGTAAATAAAATTTGTCTTATCTTAAAATCAATAATTAAACATTCTGTGTATATGATTATTATATTTTATACCGTTGATATATGAATACATTATAAAAAACGACATATCGCTCAGTATATTTTATAATACAAAATACCTACAATATTTATATAAATTGTATTGATTAATACCTACCTATTTATATTAAATAGTTAATCATTTGGCATTTTTGCTTTATTATTTGTTATATGGCGATAAGGTTAGCGTTATAGATAAAAAAAAAATTAAATAAACAATATTAAACAAAGAATTGTATTATATATTTTAGGGATAATGTATTTCACTTGAAAAATAAAAAACCGGGCGTGGCTGGTTACAACTATTAGGGTGGTTTTTTTGAGGATATTTAACAAATTTGTATGTGACCGCCTCCCAAATTGACTACAAAAAAAATAAAAATAATATTTCTTAATAATATCAGTTGTATAATCTAAATACTAAATGAATATAATACATAATTTCTACATTCACGACATAAGCTTTACCAGAGGTATACCTACGGCACGTTTGATGTTATTAAATGGCATACTAGCTCCAGATAAAATTACATAATGTATGTGTATTATTATAAAATAAATATATAAGTGTTACATTTTTACGAAACATTTTCATTTTTTTTTTTTTTTTTTGGCACAATATAGAAAAAGGTTGGCCAACTCTGACCTATACAATAATGTTATGAATGTTATGATTTACTTTGCAATAATTTAAAATATATTTTAATATAATATAATATATATTATATATATTAAATACTAATATTGGGTTTTCACTTTTATTCAGCTTATTGTGTGATTATAAAAAAAATCAAAATCTGAAACATTATTGTTTTAATTATCTAAAGTTGATTGAAAAAGCAAAAAAAGCCACAAAAAATATGTTAACATAATATATATTAAATATAATATTTGTTAACATTTTGTAAAATCATTAAAATAAAATGAAATAGTTATATCAATTGTTCAATTTATGAAATATATTTATATATTATACTTTAATTTTGACTTTTTTTTAGTTAAAATTATTGTTATAATGTCGATCGTTATTTCATCGACTCTTTTTAATGATTTGGGTAAACACAATAAAAATATTTGCACATAACAATGGACATATGATAAATTTGTATTATAACCTATGTACTATATGTTTATTACTATAATAGTAACATATTGTTCAAACGGTCATTACATACCTACATTTAGGATTTATAAGAATAGTACGTGTATAAGAATTTATGTTGCATAGAGGTACGTACGAAAATATTCTTTTCAGAGTCAGCACTTCAATAACCATTATATTATGACGTCAAATTAATAATAAATAACCATTGAGGGACTATTATGATAACGCCTAAACAATGACGGTGAACAACAATAATAACGAGCAAATATTAGTAGACGGATCTAACACTGCAGGTCTCCGTGGACATACTATAATACCGTGTGATGCAATAATATAATTAAATAATGTAGGTGTAATAATGCAATTACAAAGTTTACTAAATCTCAAATATTGAAAAAAAAAAAACAAATAAAATAAATGTCATGTAATGTTTGGAAATTTCAAGCAAATAACTGTAAGCTGTAACCGAGTTTATCTTAAAAAGCGAAACTTGTGTGGGGGTGCCGATTTGCAAAGGTACTGTAAATCTGAACTTGTTATTTATTTTTATTATTATTATAATTACACCAAAATTATTAAAATTATAAAATTAACATAAATAAAAATAAAACGAATATTACTGTTCAAATAAAACCATGGAATTAATTAAACTGGGATGAGAAGCTCCGTATTTAAAGTCAAGCTAAAAGTTTACTGCCCTCCCTTTTAGTCAAGCGTCAGATACGACAACGGCGGAGGCCGACCTATCCTCACGACCTGTGCCGAATCAACCAGCACTCGGACTCGCGATTGAAGTATGGTGAACGACATAATAAGAGTACAATAGACCTAAATTTACACTTACGCTGTGGTCGACATTGACATTGGCATTGTGAAAATGGTTAAAAGGTCATCGATTTCATTCATGAGTTTAACTATAAATACGACATTTGTGAAATTGTTCGTGGTATTCGATCTTTATACGTTGCAAATATCGTAAAAAAAAATCGCACCAGTCGTTGTTGCTTTTGAAATAAATTGTTCGTGACGTCGACCAGTGACAAAAAAAAAAAAAAAAAACACCTGCAAGACTTGAAATTCAGTTGAAAATGACGTTCACGTGGACCATTCATCAACACGTCAACGACCATGCTATAATGTGACTACGAGACATTATATGACACCCAGTAATAACTGAAGGCAAGTTACACACATTATTAATTATTATTTACAATACACATGCGCGCGCACACACAAACATACACACACACACACACATACACACACTGCATTATCTTTCTTAGAATGTACTTTTAATGTGGTCCACCACAGAGTCATTAAAAACAATAAAAACGGTCGGCATCAAACTACATAGTTTAGATAAGTATTTTATTTATATCACAGTATATTGTTTAAATAGTTCTTAAATCATTTAATATTTTATTATGATTTATGCTGAATTTATTTACATTTATCTGCAAATGAAATCCTAGAAAGATTCTAAAATTAAATACTAAAACTCTATCTTTCTATACATAGTATATTACAATATATTCATAATATAGTATGATGTTATATCCTTTAAATATTACTTGAGTATAGTTGGTTTTGGTTAACTACTATCAGTTTAATATTTAGCAATTAATTTAAAGTAGGTATATACAATAATTATCCTGACGTGTTCATTTACATAATTCACACAATACATTAAATATAGACAGTCCGTTTTAGACTCCCAATTAAATTATTGAACTACCAAGTTAGGAGGTACATTAGTACTTAAATTATTTAATTAGAAAACAAGCCAATATTGACAGTAATAAAAATTTGTCAACTAAAGAAAGTAAACAAATATCCAATGTAATACATTTTTATTTTATTTTTGTTGCATACACTTAAATAAGTACTCCAAACTTCATAATATTTTATGCACATAATATAATATTCATAATTTCAAGATTCATAGTGTAGTAAAGATCTATTGCTGTTAGAACGATACCTTTATTATGTAGCTATTATCATCTTTTATGGTTAACACTTATCCGGGTAAAAAGATAACTTGCAATGCTACGGTTAGTAACATAAAGGGTGGAAAATCGAATTTGGATAGCACTTTGAACAAGTAATTTTTCGATTTTCTCAATATTTCCTACAAACATTATAAAAATAATCGTAAAATGTTGAAAGTTAGAAAGCGTTTGTTCAAACAAACTTCACTTAGAATCTTCTTTTAAATGCGATGATTTATCATTGACTTTATCACCCAAATATAATATTCCATTACATACTTACAGCAAACTATTTTGTGTTGAGGTATAGATTAGTCTTCAATTACATATTTTGATACAATAAACCCATTGGGATACAAAAAAAAAGTATAAACATTAATTTGGTGTGAAAAATATGGTTTGTTGATTGATTAAAGTTTATTCATAATTTAAAGTTTTAAAATAACCTTTAAATAAATTTAATTACATAATATTATACTCGATGTGAACTACGTGTGTGAATATGTTCATAAATCATAAATTGATGCACACGAACTGCATAAAAAGTATTAAAATTAGCTATGTTTTTAAAAAAATGCATTACGTAACTGTAGATTTTTTAAAACATAGATTCCCAATTATATTCATACCACTGATGATACGTGGAAAATCACACGAAAGCACAGAAAATAGTTAAAATTTATATTTTTATTTATTAATGTCTATGGAGAATATAATTATTTTATATTTTGTGCAAATATTATTTATTATCTTGTTTTTTATCCATTTGATATATATGTGTAAAAATATTAAATAGTTCTACTTTTAGTCATTAGTGTTACGTAACTGGCGAGTAATATATATATATGGGTGGGGTACCTACGCAAAAAATAAAAGTTTTGAAACATCTGCTTTAAAACATTATCAACTTTTAATAAAAAAAAAACATACATTTCAATTGTTTTAAATGAATAACTTACTGAAATTAAAAGATAAATTAAGAATAGATTTTGACTTACTAAATTTATAATTCTCATATGATTACAAATTTTATGAAAAGAGGAAATTTTATTTAACGCTAATAGTATAAAGATGCCAATTAGATTTTTTAATAAAAAAAAATTATTACTTATTCAATATTTAATTTAGTTGCCAAACGTAGTATTATTTACATTATTTCAAATAATTTTATCTATTTTATTCTATTCTTTCGAAAAAGAAAAACGAATTAGATATTATCCATTTAATAAACAATTTTAAATAATATACCAAATATTGAGTTTGTAGTTTCAAAATATTACTGTCTATAAAAAAAATACAGGCTTAAGATTTTTTTTCGTTTGTGTTTTATACGGTGTTACTAAAAATAACCAAGACATTTTTGAACTACAACTTAAATATTTTTTATTCATAACATATAGTAGTGATCTCTGTATGTACTTAAAATTATTGTATACCTATTGTATACCTACGATGGAATCAAATATCGTAAGTGCCTAAGTCTCTTTCTAGGTATTTCTATTCATATGATCATCAATAATTTATCCATTTAACTCGTTACGCGTAGGAGAAAAGAGGGATGAAATAACCGAACAGGGTTTCCGCAATTGCATATTTATTCAAGCGAAAAAATCGGGATTTGCATTGTTTTATGGGCAAGCATTTTCTCTTTAACGACTCTACGCCCAATGTTTGGAAGCAGAAACCCGAATGACAGACATCAAAATCGCTTTATGAAGCTCTTATTCATATATTTTACGTTTCTGCCATAATATGTATAATTTAAAATACCATTTGTGACCAATACGCGTATTTTAAGATCAAAACACGAGGTAGGCAATGATGACGATGAGCACACGTGATAATGACAAACTTTTTGGACCATATTTACTAAATCTGTGACGTATACAATATTACGTTTGCATATGCACACACATGTAAAGGTACATTATAAATTATAAATAAATGTATGAAATTAAACTTGTCTAACTTTTAAAAGCAAAATGATTTAATATTCATTTTATGTATAAGAAAATTACGCAGTAAATAAATTTGATTATAAACTTTAAAATGAATTGTGTTAAATTCATATCAATTACTAGGTTTTTTTTTTTTTTGAATGTTTGCTATATAATAAAGTACATACGTATATTAAAAATGAATGTTTGCTCTTCTTAGAATAGCTGTTTTCAAGGCATTGCTTTATGTGAACCCACAACGCATGGTGTGTATACCATAGTCCATAAATAGGTCAAATAAAAATAAACGTAATTTTGTGACAGCTAAAATTTGTTTTAAACAAAAACAGTCAGTTTCAATCTATTGACCTGCTATCGATAGTGTGTAAATAATGTGTGTCACTTGCGTTCAGCATTTTAAATTGCATTTAAAAGCGTATGACTAGTAATTTAAAATGTTTAAATATTTAAATAAAATTAAAATTTGCATTAAATATACCAAGGGTGGATCACGTATAGTTAGATTAATCGACGTGCAAGGGTTGTATGTATTATAGGTGTATATACTATATAAATATAGTATGATAATGTTTTTTTGAAGTCATTGAAAACAATATTCAACACATTTTTAAAGGAATTCAGAATGAGCTAAAACTATACTTTGAGTTTATTTTCACAACGAAATCCCGACAAATTTTCTCAATTGTTACTTTTTTATGGCAGCATACGCAAAACTACTAGTTTACACATCACACGTAAGCCTCAACATTTTCATTGCACCTATTTCAAGTTATGTTTCCTAACAAATTTTATTTTGTTTAAAAATAGTGTACAGGAATACAAAAATTAGTACAAATTATAACTATTGTGATTCATATAATACTTTATCATAATATAACATAACATTAACTATATTTTTAATTTCATACTATAATTGTATAGCATTTTTGAATGATGAAATTAAATTAATCACCTAGGTAATTTGTTTTATCATAACAGATCTTATATGGTTATAATTTTTACAAAGAAATTATTTTGTACTTACCAATTTCTGATTAAACTTTGAATTCATTGCTCAATAAAGTAATTGAATCCTATCTGGTTTTTAGATTTTTTGAACTGACCATGAAAACAATTTTATTTTTATTTATTAGGTAAATAAATAATGTTTACTTTATTTTATAAGATTATTAATTTAAATTTAAATTAATTTACACTTTAATTTTGAAATATTTGAAAAATATTTCATGTTTAAATTCATAATTATTATAAACAAGTATACAGTTATTAAAAAGGTAAATTAAGAATATATTATAATTTTTGACTTTGTTGACATACAAATGATTGGAGATGAAAATATTTAGTAATATTATCTAATTAAGCACAAAGGCGTCATTAAATTTACTATTTAATCTTTATATTTATCACATTTTCAGTAAATACTTGAAATACATAGGAATGATTAACTAAACTAAAATAATAATTCATTAACCTTATTTAAGTATTTAATTACCCAACTAGCTAATTAAAATATTCACCTTGTATTTTAATTTGTATTTACATTTAATTAAACATTGTCCTTTGATATTATCGTTAAGCTTCATATATTTATTTATTAATATTAAATATTAGCTTTATTATTGTTATAATTACTTATTGTTTAATTTATGGGTTGATGAAAAATGCATTTATTGCTATGTTATCATTAAAAAAAAAATAATAATACTATTATTTCTATATTAAATATTTTATAGACCTGTCATATATTATATCGTTAAACATTTTATTTTAATTATATGCATATTTTGTAAAAATCATCAAAAATATTTAAAAACTAATAGTTCTACAGTTTTATATATATATATAAATAATACCCATACATGAGAACCTTTATAACTATCAATTGCAGTGAAGTGAGAAATACAATGTATCCTATAAGTATAGTATTCGTGCTTTATTTAAATATATAATAATATTCTAACTTATAAGTATATTTAGGTTCACTGTTAATCGGTCGTAGCAAAATTGTTTAACAATTTATGAAAAAGACAGCCATTGGTTGTAAAGAATATTTGTTTATTTTAATATTACAAAAAGTTTATATTATTTAAGTTGATTATAGCGTAAAGTGTAAATTATAAATAAAACTTTTATTTTCCAATTTATTATGTCGTTCCTCGCTCTTTGAAACTGTTTATTATTATGATTATTATTATTTAATAATATGCGTTAAATAAAAAATACAAAAATGTACAAATTATTAAAACTTTTTAAGATTATTCAATAATTAAAATGTGTATTCTTTGAAATCTTCGGTTATAAAATAGTTTTAAAATTTGGATTTTTTCATATTTTTATCTTACCTAAAAATGATTGGACGATAACAATATTAGTAGTATTGCAATGTACTTGAACGGCGGTCGAATAATATTGGTCGATTCATTTTTATTGAGTAGGTATGTGGCACTATAAAATAATATTAATTCTGAATATCAATCCATTTCAATTTTTATACATTATCTTATAACACAAATAACTTAGTCATATAAATATACTATCCGTATAAATTAAGTCATTATAGGTTTTATTGAGTAATTAATTGTATAAGGTTATTAATGAAATTAATTGTTTGATGTAAAAAAGGTAATCAATTCAATGGCAATCGTTTTACTATCAAATTCATGATAAATTACAATTTTAACATACACAACATAATGCCATTTCCATATTCATAACCATATAGGACAACTATAATTTATTTTATGAAACGTCTATATAGGTGCCTCTTTTCAGTTAGGTGATTCGTGTGACAGGTTCAATAGTATTATTAAGCAATGTAATGTTTTATTAAAATTTCCTTTGTACTTGTTATATCGATTTAAGCTAAATAAAAATATTTTTTTTAATTTAGACTGTACGAGCGTTACAAAACCATCAAATTCTCTCTAAGTACATTTATTTATTTATTTTTTATTTTTAATGGTTTTTTACATTTTGTACAAATCACGTCAATCTATCAATAACTTTTAACATATTCGTACATTTACATAAAATATTGTTTTTTTTTTTTTTAAATATCAATTAATAATTATATTATGTTCAATAGTAAATGAAATTTATAAAAATTGATATGCAAAATAATATTTTTGTTACTTATATTTATGATATTTATATTGCTTCCCGCCCTTCCTTATAACCTTGTAGATGCAGACAATTCTTTTATTTATTGCATTCTTAACGGCGCAGTTGACGATCTCGATCTCCTCGCATCAGTCACATTCTATAAGTTCTTGAAGCTTATCCCACAAATAAACAGTCACTTTTTACGTTTCATCACGCCCCACCTCACATGGTTATAACCACCTTATACATATAATGCACCGCTAGTTTAATAATTTATTTTAGTTTTTCTTCTTATACCTACCTATACTGTTTTTGATACATTTTACACCTTATTAAATGCCGTATGGCTTAAAATAAATAAATAATGTTACTTAATATTAACTGAATATTTTATTTAAAATTCACAATTCACGTTAGGAACTTAGTTTTATCTATTTTTTCTTGGTATTACTAAATGTTTTAAAATAAGTAGCTATAACATTTGACTAAACTGACTGAATTATTATTAATTTATCTCCATAATATTTTATAATTAAAATTATTTATTTTATTTATAATATATTTTAAATAGTTTGAATAAAACTTCTATGGCCCATAACAGTTTACATTTTTTTTAAATTTATAATAATCATATTTTACATAAATAAAATTCGCAGAATTAATGAAAACTTCAATGAATGTGAATCGTGTAAATTTAGTTTGTTACAATAAAAATGGAAAATTTAAAAGTTATGCAAACATTATATTTACATTATTTAATAACATTTTACCGTTATTTAGATTATTAATGCGTATTTAGTTTTATATAACTTTAATTTGATTTCTTGCAATAGGTAGCTTAACATTGATTTTGTAAAATACTAATTTTAATTTATTTTGTAATTATAAAGCGCCGCCAGATTATAAATTATTATATTTTATAATACTATATACTTTTAATATGCCAATGTAAAATTTTTATGAGAGTTATAAATTCAAATTTCGTTATTAAATTGTTGGAAATTTGGTTCAGTTTATTAATAATATATTAGTTTATAGATTAGTTATACAACATATTTTTATTTGATAATACCTATTACTACAATTTTAAAATGTTTTATTATCAAAATCTAAAAAGTTAATGATTGTAAAAATAAGACAATTACTGTAAATGGTCTTCATTTATTTATTCAAAAAAATTTGACTGCTAATAAAGTTATTATTATTATTATTATTATTTTTTTTTTTTATAAAATGTACTACGATTGTTGATTATTTGAAAATAATATTCATGAATATGAATAAAACGATACCTATTTACATAATACCATTAATGACTAATTTTGTAAAGTTAGGTATATAAATTAAAAACAAAAAATAATTATAACAATCTTTTTTCAATGTATTCTTAAATTATAGACACAAATCATACATGTTATAACTAAATCTTATGATGATATGAAAAAAAAATGTTCAATATATTAATACATTTGAATGGATTTATATAATATTATATATGTTTTTAAACGTCTTTTTCATAAAAAATATTTTATGAAAAAAACCTCATCTAATTATTCGAAACCATAGTAGGTTAGGTCATCCATGCTACACACACAATATACGTAATACATATTATAATACATCAGTACATCACAAATCATAATAAATATTAAATGTTACATTTGTTCAATAACATTTTCCAGGAATACATAATAGGTATTGTTATTATTGTTTTTCTGAACATCGCAAATAAAAGGAATTAAATAAATCCTTGTAAGATTATCTTACAGTGGCGATCGAGCGTTTAGCCAATGTTAAAAGTTCATGTTATAGCGTAATTTGTACATAACCTTTGAGTAGATATGATCCACTTAGTCACTGGACCAAAGACATAAATCTGCGTGGTAAATGGTGGACACAAGCTATTTTTTCAATTTCGACAAAACCTCGGCAATGTATGGCATTTATTTATATTTTCAGCGTTTCGAGTCGGTCGGCGGGTATTGTGGTCAATGGAGTCGGGCCAAAATTGTTATCGTGTGTCGACGGGTTTTCAGAGTTCGCGGTGATTTAAGTCCTCCCGTTGAACTTTTAATGGTTTTTCAGCGGTTTTATACTCACCGGGGCCAAGAAATTTATTGCCCGCACCATCTGCCTGGACACGTTTTTAATACGACGTGTACGCCACTCTCGCGCGCGCGCTCACGTTGTAGACGGACTAAAAATTTGGAACGTAACAGGGTGTTCCGCTGGCTACAACACGGTTGGTCCGACGACGATGCCACCGACGTCCGATACGGCTGCGGCCACGTCGCTAGTTTTGACGAAAAGGATCCAAATCATCGGGTCCGAATACATATAGACGGGTGATTAATTACCCGGTTCCGAGCTAAAAGCAATAGCTGTCATTCATTATCAGGCAACGTCGAAATTAATGTCAGCTTGCAGATAAACACTGGAGGTGACCCCTTTTGCATATACGCGCACTTCTCCGAGTACCTAAATAATAATATATATATTATGTACGTCGTATGCAGTATGTGAAACGAATTAGCCTCTGCCGGAAGTCCCAGTTACAGGCCAATCGCAATTGTACATCATAGATATAGTAGATTTGCAATAATGGATACCCTATAAGGGCGTATATTATAATATACGGTAATACCATTAACAGTTGTACACAGTTGTAGAGAATATATAAGACGTTTATAGTTGGTCAGTTACGGCGCACTCTTGGATTATTGATAAACATATATAATATGTATGTATTTTTTTTTTCGTAAAAACGAGAATGACTACATTCAATTGTCTATATTGAATTAGAAAAAAAAGATTTAAACAGAATTAATATTATTAAAGCTGTTTTTTAATGTTTTTGTACGTACCGAATATTTCTAGTACGATGACTTTAGAAAAACGTATGTAATAATTTTTTAAGTTTAAGTATGGCACTTAATGTGGTTTGTTACAGTACATTAAATCTACAACGGCGATGTATATTACGTATACATTTAGACGATTCAGAAACGTTTCAATAGCATTTCATTTATTTATTTATTTTTGAACAATATTGATTCCTTTTTATTTGGAAATTGTCATAACTCATAAGTCTCCATATATACTAGCAAACCAAAGTTATAATACATGTATTCTTTGAACTTTGAATAAAATTTATTTGCATATTATTTTCGACTGATAACGCGATTACTTTTTTTCATATTCTAATTTTATTTATTTTGCATATTTTTAATTACAAATTTGTCATCTTTTATTATTGTACGTATAATTATTATAAACGCAATACATTTTTTATTTTATACATTCTTAAAATTTATTTGTAAAATGTTTTTGTCTGTTCTAAATGAAGCAAGGAATATAATATATATATGTATATTTGTGTGCATTATTTATGAATGATATATTAGCTTAATAATAATGGTTTATTTGATATTTTTCTACTACAACTTTTTCGGGTAAAAGAATACTCTAACGATACTATACAACTCATTTAAATATACAAATAAATTATCTATCGTACTTTAAACATTTTATCTTTTATTTTTTTCAAGAAAAAACTATCTACAATTTTGAAGAAATACAAGTGTGATAACTGAGCTCCATTTCTTATGTGAATTATTTTTTTAGACTTATGAGACTTTTTTATTTTCATGTGATATGCATTTCATCAATAGTTAGGCAGTTATTAATACAACCATATGAATGATTAATATTTATACCCTTTTAAAGCTTAAAGTATGAACATTATAAGAATCTAAATTAAACTAAAACCAAATTTGTAGTGTTACATAACAATTGACATATTATCAAATTCAACCAATAATAATCTTTTTTGTTCATATTTAAAATACTATTAACATACAAACATGGTTAAATACATTTAAGTAACTATGTGATAATCATTTTTTTTATACCACACATTGTAAAATCCATGACTATATTGTATGCACGGGCATCACGAAAAGTTGTAACCAAACTTCCAAACTCCACTGGAGATAGTTTTGATTCGATCCTTATTTAACGTTCTCACAAAGTTCAAAAACGGAGAGTAATATTATATTACAGTTCCAAACTATAATATAAATTGAACCTACCCAAAACCGGATTTTACCAAGTCCCGGGAAAATGACTGAACATTACTAAATACCTTCCTGCTTAAACTATGGAGTATTTATTTTCTAGAAAAAAACAAAAACTGTAGGCAGTGGGTATTGGATCTAAATTGGTTATGTTGTAAATAGTCTTTTTGAATATACGTAATATGCAATATATAAACACACGTGATTATATGATTTAATAGTAAATTATAACAATAAATTAAACAGCTTAGTGATTTATAGTACCAATTTGTACATACAATAAATGCATTGTACGTAAAACTGACTTTAAATTACTGCAATATTATAGCAAATAATGGATAGTTTAATAAATATATCAAATAATAATGATAATAATTTACCTACATTACTAACATAATTACCACGACGCGTTAATAATTATGTAGGTAACTCAATTTACTTTTACTGTGTTATATTTATACATTTCTTTGTTCTTAGTGTTGTTAGCTATTTTTCTTATTTTTCTTTTAGATGAACACTTGATTCCAAAAGAAAATAAAAAACCTCATATTATACAATATATATTGAAGCCCTATTGTCCGGAGGGCATTACTTATTCTCCACCAGCGTTCATTCAGAATGTGATCATGCCAGTTCGCTTAGGATTCCACCAGCAGTTTCGAAACCATAGATTCTACAAAAGAATCCAACGCACATCATTAAAAAAATATATATGTATAGTATGTTAGTTTGGTTCGATAAACTGAGAGATGTTGGTTTTTTTTCTTATGTTATTTTAACGTGAAGTGATCACGTACTTACCCTAAATTATAAAATTTTGATCATTATGAAATATTTTGTGGGAATCAGTTTTTTCTAATAGCCCTCCATTCTGATTACTTATAATTTAACCTTACGAAACTATTAATCCTAAACATGGGTTAAATATACCATTGATTAAATTATGTTTTTCAATAGCATATTTACGACTTACCACCAAAAATAATAATTGAATGTTTATAAGAGATATGAACGTTTTTTCAATTCCAATAGTATTAAATATTACATTGTATTATACATTGCGTTAAAAATAACATTTTAACCTTCTAAATGTAAAATACCAAATTATCAATCCTATAATATAAATTAAATCAGTAAAAAAACTTTAAAAGTTATTGATAGTAATTTTTTTACGTATTTATAATAATTTATATTTTATAAAGTTATTTTAAGGATACTTTAAGATATATTTTGAATAATTTCGATGTTATAAAATAATTGTATCTTTGAAATCCATAACCATGACCTTAAAATATTTATTCTACTTCTTGATAGTTGAACCATAAATGATACCAAATGGGGTATCATCCATTTAACCATATCTTATAACGGATGGTAAAGGGATTATGAAATAAGGTGTTAAATGTAGTTTTTTGGGTTACGCATATTTTTTTGGGGTCCATTGCGTGTAGCGCTAAAGAAATATGGCATTTATTACAATACTTTACGAGGAAATTACTTTAAGTAGCTGTCACTTAGAATTCCCAACTGTCTGTCAAGTGCTGAAAACCACTTAAAGTAAATTAAACTTTGATTTCGTAACAATTGTATGGTTATTGTATGCATCGTGTGGCATATTTTTAATCTTTTTAAAATTATATTTTTCAATATTAGCGTAACATGAGCATGCTGCATTAAATTAACTTAATTTAATATATTTTGATGCTTTAATTTATCAATTTATTATTTTGAAACTGTTATTTCATACACGATTATTAATAAAATTCTATCCAGATGTATTAAGATATAACTAATAAACGTAATTAAATTTATTTAACGGTTTGAGTTTTATAATTGTGGCTGTTACGTAAAATAGAATTTTGGTATTTTAGATTCTGAGAAATGTAATAGATAACAGTTTGAAAATCACATAGTTTTAAATATATACAATTCGGTGCATTTGAATAGTTTGTATTGTATTAAAAGTATTATACTAACATATAGTTAGTATACGGCTTTGCTTTTTACGTGTTTAAAAGTACTGATTCAACTTGATTCTGTACTTGTGTGAGTTGTTCTATTGAATCTATTTATTTATTTTTTTATTTAGCTTAATACTTAAATTTAAACTTAGCTTGATAATTATTTTTTTAATTCTACAGCTAGATACAGTTTAGGTAGAAAGAATTATTTCAAATGTGTATGCCATCTTCTCTGTTACTGATATCGGTTACAAATCAAGTAAGCTTATTTTTAGTTGTTTTAAGATATAGTTTTCGGTATTTTCATTATTTTTCATTACTTATTTAAGAAACACCAACCAATACTTGTCAACCACTTAATAATAAATCTTAGAAAGTGTGATTTTAGTACAACTCTGCTTGATATTAAGTTTTAAATTCAAATATTTATTATTTAATTTAAGTTAATTTTATAACATACGCTTTTATCTTATAGTTTCTATTTATTTTCTAATAATCCATTAATTTTAAATTTGTCTGAATCTATTAATATGTTATGATTTGTATAGTTCCTTCTAAGATTTTATAGTGGTATACATGAAAAATTTTTGAAGCATAAATAAGATAAAAAATATTTATAATATGTAACTACTGCTTAGATATATTTTAGTATACAATGTGTTTTCTATTTTATTCAAAACAATTATTATTTATTCAAAATATTGTATCTGATTTAAATTAAAGTTTAGGTGTGAAAAAATATAGGATTATTAAAATAATTTATTTTTAGAGTCAATTAAAAAAATACATAATTCAGCTTTGAGTTTGTATAATAATTATGATCTTGATAGTATTTAATTACGTTATACGTTTTTATTGTCTTAAAAATTAAACTTTAAGTTTTGAATCTGAGTAATAACAATCAGAAGTATAATTTTAATTCTGAGAAAATAATACTTCGTGTGAGTTGTGAAATAGTTAGACGTAAAATCAAAAACGTGGAAACTTCAGTTAACAAAATGTTTTTTCATGTAAGTATTTATCATATTTATTATAATATGAAGAATCTCACATTAAGAAGAATTAAAAGGATTAAAATTTGAGAAAAATTTAAATTATGATAATGCATCTATAAAAAATAATTTGTACACATAAAATATACGTCATGAACTCCTCATGAATAAAATATGTTCTGATTACTAACGTTCGTCAGTATTAATAATAAAATAATAATAATACCAACAACAATTTCATACTAATTTTCTGAATAAATATCAAGAATTTGTGTACTTGTATTGAAATATTCAACTATAGGTACCTACAAGTTACTTGAACAATACTTCAAAATTAACGTTTGAAATATGTTGTGAAAATACTATATAAAAATCAATTGTATATTATATAAAAAAAAAAAAAGAAGAAACGTAAAAAACCGAAAATAAAAACGTAATTATAGGATGAATAAAAAAAAAAAAAATAAAATAATAACCATCTGTTATACACTTACACACAACACCCTTGTCACGGAGAAGAATTTCAATGTATAACACGTCTAGCTACTCACTGCTAAAGTTGCGTATTTTTACGATCGTATACGAGATAATATTACGATGACAAGCGCTATCGCTTACAACCAAATCAAACAATCCGTGTTGAAGAGACACCGGATTACACAATATTCTAGGAAGCAAATCAACGACTGTACTTCCTGTTTATTTGAACGAACAGTGGTTTTAAAGCCTCCTTCCCACTACATTGGTATGTATATCGTCACCGTCGGTTTAACCGCAATAAGACCGAAACACTAAAAAGTTGCGAAACAATTTATCACCAAACACGACAGCATCCATATAATATTATAAAACGTGTATATCTAATAACATCAATTGAGAAGTCTGAACATTTCTCAGATTTTTCTTATCAGTCGGCAGACAGGTCAATTTTTTTTCCATCTACAATATATTATACGGTACCCGGCACGAAACTCTACGCTGTTATACGGTCACGCATAATATCTTTCATTCTTGAATATTATTCAAATTAATAACTACCGGGCTTCTGCTAGTTTTAGAGGAGTTACAGGAGATGCGAATATCGTGTATAGGATTTAATTGTCTCGCCATAGCCGGAAATTAATATTATAGTTTCATCGTATCTTAAAATAAAATATTTCATATTATACAAATTTTTAACCGTATCTTCTTCTTACGTTCAACAAAAAAAAAAAAAAAAACACGTACAAGAACGGTATACGTCTCACATTTAAATTATAATTATTTCATTAAAGTCTTGGCTTGTTAACCGTATTAATAATAAAATGTCTTAAAAGTAATATGACGTGTATGCGGTTCTATGGCATTATCGTTTAAAGTACACTGTCACGGAATACTTACAAAATGCATTCGATCCTCGGACACTTTATTTAAAAGACGGCTGTCTTATATTCTATAATACGACGACCTGTCGTCAAGTATTATACAGTAAAAATATAGTTTACGGCCTAGTATGCACATCAAACTGCCGGAAGAAATGGAATAAAATACATTGTATGATCCAAACGAATCGAAATAAATACAAACACATATACGACGACGATCTATTAACGGCGGCACAAAGGGTCCGGTGGTCGAGACGATAATAAATTATATTATTTATGTTGTCTGTAATATTATTATGCACACGAAACGTATATGAAGCTGCGGCGGCGACTTACGAGTTGAGTTTACACACGACTATAGTTACCTAGGTATATACTTTAACCACGGCGACGATCGTGCAGACGACTTGCACCGTTAGATACCACGAGGTATCCCAGTCGAACCGCGATGCCTCCGAATTAGTCACTGCTCTATTTGCCCCGAGACGACGACGGCGTCGGTGGCGCGATAGGAGCGCGCGTAGTCAGCGGGAATCGGGTGAACGTGAAACCGTTAACTACCCTCAGCTCGAGGTGCGCTGGTGCTGGATAAACATACATTCTCTCTCTCACACACACACGCACAAATATATATATAAATATGTATATATGTATGTGTGTGTGTAAGTATGATATGTATATATATATATATTATATATATTGCGCGCACTCATGTGTGTGTGTAACTGGGGACCACCGCGTACGGCCGTAAATCTCACGGTTTTTTTTTTTTTTATTCTAAATAGAACCGATTACGCACGTGAAAGCGATCAATTATTTTTTTAATTTTGTTTTTTTTTTTTTTATCAAACAGACCGATGTGATATTTCACGGTTACATATTTTCAGATTTGCAAATCATATTGGAATATTAAACAGGTATAGAGGTTACCTACACTACCAATTGGTGAAACACTCGAGTAAATTTATATTTTTAACAATCATAGATTCGATAAGGTAATCAAATAAGGTAGTATTTCAATAAATACCTAATACAACACCATTAACTTTTCTGTGTTTTTACTTTTTTTTTACTTTTTATTTATTTATACATATGTATTCATTATTATACATTTTATAAAATATGTAAAATATTCAAAAGATTATAGTCCACCAATTTTTAAATGATACTTTTACATAAAACATGTTATACTTATAAATAATATTAATGAAAGAAAATGTCTATAAAATTCATTATTCTGAAATTTGATACATAAATATTTTATACGTTTTATACACAAGGATGTGTATCTCAAAGCTAAGTTTTTAAATGTCGAATTTTAATCAGGGTCTCACAAAAGGATTTATTAGCTCACAAAAACGAGCGTTTGTTTTGTTTGTTTAGGATTGCCATTAGTAATGAAAAATAACATATTGTTTTTATGACTACATATAATTTTAGACCTGTATTATTTGTTCAAAATCGCCTAAATTAATGTGTTAAAATATATATAGTTTACAATTAACAAAGTTTAAGCCAAACAGGAACAGCTTTTATTAATAAATATATTTACAATATACAATCTGAAACGGTCAACCCTTTAAGTAAATCCACAGTTTCTGAAAAACAACATTGTCTTGGATAAATGCAAAAAAAAATTTTAGTATCGTGGACTATTTTTTACTTTTCAACACATGAATGCGCATACTTGACTAACAAAAAACTATTATTTTTTATTTATATCAAACATATTTTTGCAATCGGTTCGAGAAAATAAGTTATGTATTATGATTGAAATAATTAAAAACAAATCAAATCACTGTGTTAAAAATTTGAACAGTTAACAGTTTAACAGAATTAAAGAAGTGCCTAATACATGGATAATATGTTACGGGTAACGCCATGTAGGATAAACTATTTAATAGAATTTGTATAAAATTATGGTGTTACTCAAAACTTAAATTTGTATAGGTATAAACAATAAATAAAAACAAAATTTTAACTAAAATAAATGAAATATCAATAACATGAACTTTACTGTACTCAATTCCTAAGTAGGTGCTTAATTTCTCATTATGTATAGTTAACTATAGTATACAGTTTTTAAATATAATATGAGTTTATCTACAGTATAATTTAAAATAACTAATAAAATAAGAAATGTGTTGGTTAATATAATAATAATAATATAAAAAAAAACATCAAATTTTCACTTTTACCTAAAATACATAATATTTTCAAACAGTAAAAACATAACAAAAACAAATATTACGTTTGATATAAATCAAATTTATTGCACTAGAACAATGAAGATATTATTGCCACTGATTTTTGAAAACATACATGGAAAATACATAATAAACCTAAAAATAAAACACTAAGAAAATGCTCAACATAATATTAGTACTATCAAACATACATTGAGTAGTAGACATAAAATAAAATATTACACAAAACATGATTCACTTACTTAGTGATTACAGTTCAACAGTTAACTGTATACTTAAAAAGTCAACACTTACAAAACTGGATATAATATTCAAGGAGGCTTGAGATTATCTATCAGAAAATTCAAAAGTAAATTCAAATAGAAAGTATTTTCGTAATTACCGGTGAATTATTTAACCTTGACGTAACAAATTATTTTTTTAAATTTGTCAATAAAAATCCATGCAAACCAATCACAAAATATTCAATCTCCGACTCACCAATACTTTTAATAAAAATATTTCAACTAATAAACAAAAGAAGTATTTAACTCTCAATAGAACAAAAAAATCTCTCAAACATTTTATAGTAAATTGTAAAAATATGTTTAAACATCCATGGTTCATTATAACAAAAACATACAAACATGTATAAATAGTTATATTATAAAATAATCAAAGTTAAAAATACATCTACAAGTACAAAGACGCATCAAAAACCGAAAATGTGACTGGAAAAGTAATTATTACAAACAATTCACAATTAACACAAAAAATGAACAATAACTGCACCATATTTAACGTGAACGTTTTAGCAATACACTATAAACTGCAATTTAAAACATAATCAACAACCGTAAAATTATGTAATTTTCAGCTCTTTAAAAAGTTTATTAAGTAAGGAAATCAAAAATAAAAACAGCATCAGAAAACTGTGAAAATTGCTTTACTATTGCCTATGTACAAGGTACAGTTGACAGTTGTATAAAGAAGTACAAGGAAGTAAATAAACTGGTATAAGATGTAAAAATAATAAACAAAAAATAATAAACTTAAAATACTGCACTTATAAAGAATTAAATAAATTCTTAAAGGTTTGTATAATAATATTAAAAAAACAATCATACATTTTACACAGAAAATAATAGAGAAGTGAGTACATTTTAACTAGTTTAAAAATTATATAGATCACACTAAATAGGTACATAAACGGTTATTTATTTTTATGAGTAAAAAAAATCAAATCAAATGCTCAATCCGCGGAGTAAATATAGTCTCGTCGAATACAGGAAAACGGAATACAATATCCTTGAATTTCTCCATCTACCCAAGTATAATATGAGACAGCCAAAAAACAAGTGCTAATATTCATAAAATAAATTAGTATATAATTTACTGTAAAAATATATATATATATATTACCATAAATAAAAACTTAACGATAAGTTATATTGTTTTATTATTATAATAATTATTATTACTAAAAAAAAAAATGTATTGTCATCAAATGGCTAAGTTGTTGAGGCTTATTTCTGTATTATACAAAAAGGTAAAAATAATAAGTATAGTAAGTAATTTTGTTTGAAAAATTTATATGTTCACCAATATAAGAATTTTTTTTTTTAAAAAACAAAAAATCTTTATTTTATATTTTACACATGATAATAGTAACTGTTAGATTTTTATTTTCATGATGTAAAAATTCGTTCGTGAGGGAATCCTGATTGATTGTACAAAGCAATCAATTGAAAATATCGTGTTTGATGAGGTATTCAATAATCACTAATGTGTGTTTAATATTTTATTTGAAATGTTAATAATTTATAATATTTATATTATTTTTCATTAAATTATTTTATAGTTGAGTAAAAATCTATCAACTCGCAAAAAAAAGATAGAAGGAGGGTTGACGAGCAGAGCAATTATTGTTTAAAGCTACCTAGATTTAAATAAAAAAAAAAAAAGAGACGATAAAAATGACATACCGCCTATATTGGTTCACGAATCAATGATAAATAAACATTTTAAAATTTATCTCTCGAATCAAAGTATAGTGAGAGAGGTTGTTAAAGTCTTAATTAACCAAAAGTTCTGTATCTGCTTCAATGTCAAAAGAATAGTAAACTAAATCAATCAAATTATCTGATTTACCCTTTCCCATAACTCAGTTATAATTATTCGTTTTCACAGTTGTTTGTTAATTTAAAAAAAATGAGAATCACATTTCCTATGTCCGATCAATACATTAAGGCACCCGGTGTCAATGCCATTTTGTCCTCGAAAATACACTCTACAAAACTAACGAAATCGTCCATTAGAACCAACCGAATTTCATATTTTTTATTGATAGAGATGTATATATTGTAGCCTAAATCAAGCTCTATTATTTAATACCTTAATCTTAAACTTTATAATATGTCTTTAAAAAAAGTCAGTACAAATCTTTTTTTTTTTACAAATTATTTAATACAATTATAATCTGAAATAAAACGAAAATCGAAACTCGATGTGGTCTGTATAATATTGTTGTTTAACTATCTAAAATTATTAAGTTTACAATATGTTACCCATATACCCGTGAAGTAATTTTCATTCTTCGAAATAGAAGACATTTTTTTTGAATATTTTATTTTATTAAAAATAATACAAAACAAATTTGGAATGTACATTGTTTTTATTATTATTATTATTAATTAGCCAATCCATAATGGTCATGCAGATTCTGAATGTATATTATATGTATAAAAAATTAAATGTAATTAGTTACATTTACATGTTTTATAATAATTGATTCAGTGCTTCTATTATTATTGTTGGTAGTGTAGAATTGTATGCATAATTAAGTGTGTTAATATCCACTAATTGAATTGAACTTTACATTGGGCACTGTATCTTTTAATGTAGAATGTCTATGTTTGCCATACACCACTTTAGGTCCATATACATTTTATTGAATATTTTTTAAAATCGTTATTCAATAAATGTATGAAATCAGCTAAGTGAAAAAAGTCGAGATAAACTTATTTATTTCAAATTTGCATAAAAATCATGTTTATATAAATTAAATCATATGGTTCATCCAAGAGGTACTTGGAAGTTGTTGACAGATGTGTTTAAATTTCATAATATATAATAATCTAGTCGTATATAGGAAAGTAAAACAAATGCAATAATAATCATCCAAAGGCCTAAGCTGTCCTAAGCACTTTGTCAGGTGTTAGGTAAATAGATTAACTTAGTTTTTACTACTTGTCAGGAAATAAATTAATACTCGATTGTACATTGATATAAAAAATATATATATTAAGTTATAACATAGTTAATAAAGCTGTCGATAGAATTTATAAATAAAACAAGTATAGGCAATTTAATATGTTTTCTATGTATGAAATCGGGAGACTGATGTATAGTAGATTTCCATCGAGTATATTCATCCGTATGTGTTACTTACATCATATGTGATACGATTTCTTAGTGACTGTATTTGTGACATCAACCGTATATCTCTGCTGCCGAGTTATAATATAACTTTAAATTTTAAGTTTTAAGTTTACCGAAATACCATTTACAAAAATCATTAATAGTATAATATATTATATTTTATGATAAAAATAATTTGATATTATAATATATTTATAGTTTTTGTTTGGTTATTTTTGATTTGAATTTATAACAGTAAACTAACTTTTTCTTTAATCATTTATTTATATTTTTTTTAAAAAAAGACTACTTAAACCGAAATCGTAATTACCATTAGTACTAAGAAACTGATAAGAACTGAAGTTTTTAAAGTAAAATATAAATTAATAGAGACTAATAAACGTTAAATTTGGCATTTGAACAAGTGAGCAAATTTCTCAAAGGAATTTGAACAATATTGAAAAACTTAAGATTTTGAAAAATTAAATCACACTTTTGAAAATAACCATTTTTATAACTAAATAAATAATAATAATAATAATAATAATAATAATAATTATTATTATTATTATTGTTCATTGTTATACAATGGGAGGAAAATAATAAAATAAATATTATATTTAATTATAAATTCGATTGTCCATTGTTCAATAATTTAGAAATATTATTTTAACCAGATTTTACGTACGTAATTAGGCATATAGTTATTTATAATATTTAGACTAAAACATTTCAAATACTACTAATAATTACAATAACAATTATTGTATTAATAATTTAAAACCATCAACAATTATACATTTATTTTTTATAAACTACATAGCTAATTTATATATTAGTTGGCATTTTTTTTTTTTTTTGTTAAAAAAGTCCCTAAATTAATTTACATAAATTTTCAAATTATAAATTACATAATAAGTAAGGTTAATCACAGATTTTTTCATACCTAACATTTTATCCAATGTATTTATATTTTGTTTTTAATTAAATTAAATTAGTTAAAGAACCTACCTATGTTATTACATATATATTTAAACTTTAAAGTAATTTCCCCTATTAAAACATTAATTATGGTACGTTAACAAATGCATCAGTATAGGGTCAGAGATTATTAAATGTTTATAAAATATGTTGTTATATATTTTTATTTAATATTATAATTTATAAATATAACATTATATTAAGTAAATTGTATACCTAATTGCATAAATTAATTATATTAAATAATTGGATATATATACATATACTTGATATTATAGTTTTTATATTATTATATCAATTATCAAAATATATAAATATAATATATAATATCACAAATAAAATTGTTTATCGGTTACAATTTGTAAAATAAGAAAATAATAATGATTTATTATTTTTATAAAATGTTATTATTTAGCTAAAATCAAAAATATTATAAACAATTTATTTTAAGATTAACATTCAGAATTTATTAAATCATTTTAATCTAATATGCATTTAATACCATTCCCTATACAATTATTCAAATATTCTCATAAATTATTTATAAAAAATATTTTTTCTTTAAATTTTAAATAAGTACATAATAAATTAAAATATGTATTTAAACCATTTCTTGGTGCATAGTATAATTTTTATGCAATAACGTTAATATTGGGATAAATTTATGTAAAAAATATATATTTCTTACTTTCTTAGATGTATTATAATATATATATTAATAATTTTAAAAAATTTCATTAAATATGACTAATTTGAAACCACTGTTGCTCTACAAAGTACACCTACTTAAGTAATGATCAATAAATTGTATACTATTAATAGTATGTGTTTCGTTTGTCTTAAAGTTTTACTTTAATTATAGAATGAAATAATACCAAATTATGCATAAAACCTATACCATCTTTATTTACCACAAAAATGTAATGCTCAAAGAACCTAATTATTGTTCAATTTTAATATTTATCAGTAACAAACCCACATAATATTAATATTTCTTATATTACAATATTTGTAACTTATTTAAACAATGTGATCTATAAAATTGGTAATAACAATTACAAATAAGTTAAACATTGTTTTTACTTTACTTTATTTATTTATTTATTAAAAAAAAATTATATAAGTAATTTAATAAAATATCAATTATATTATTGGTTATGTTTTATTATTAAATATTAATATATTGTATTATGCGTGTGTATTAAAAACTCAATTTATTTAAAAAAAAAAAAAAAAAGTAGTAATCAAGTCGAAATCTCGTAGTAGTAGAATGTAACAGAATTATTTGTTACCAGAAAGGTAGTAAAAATTTTGGGATTGAATATGGTCCCCTAGAGGCTGTCTGCACTTTAGAAAGTGTTTCGTATTTGAATTTATTTAAATCATGTTACCACTTGCTTACAACCGAGTTTAACTATGTGGAGTTCAACTTTTACAGATTAATAAAATGCACGCTTTGCCTTTAGGTGTTTGATGTGAATGAATATAAATAATTCTTCGAATATCACCCGCATCATATACTTAAATTTAAGCTGATCTTGACATGTGGACGTTGACGTACAGCAAACGTTTTTAATCTTATAATATCCGTACCTAGTAGCTTTTCTATGTCTATTAGAATATTCAATAAAAAGTAAAGGTATTATAATATGCAATGTTATTCTGCACTTAAAACTGTCACACTCCTCGCGTGGTCATGCAGTCACTATTACTAGCAATATAAACTTTGTATTTATCTAATATTGACATTTGGCTTGTTATTAACATTTGTATAAAGTATTATTAGTGTATATACATGTTTTAAGATTTATTTTAAATTCTCTTAATACCCGGAAGAGTTTGGTCACTGACATATTATCTACTATTCAGAGAGAGTTCAGTTTTTAGTTTATCCTCTAAAAAAACATTTGCTACTTAGAGGTGTCCGTTAGAAGATATTTCATTGTATAATGAAAGATAAATCAGAATTGTTTAAAACTATGGTTTCAACTTTCAGTCATCCCAGTAGTCAATCTATATCTGTTTTTCTATTATTTAAAAGTATTGAATATAAGTTTGCATTTATTTCTTTATAACACTCAATTATATTTTAAAAATATATAATATGTTCATATATTCCAAACCAGGGATGTCAAATACGAGGCCTGTAGTTAATTTTTTGTTGTCCGAAACTACCAATATTAATGTATGAAATAAAAAATTAAAAAATGACAATAATAAAACGTATATGTATAATATAAAACAAATTATAAAAATTAATTTCGTATCACAACTATCTTAGAGAATTTATATTTGGTATACACCATTAAGCTGCCCTATCTTTTGAATATATTCAATTAAATATTATTGATGGTTTTAAATATACTCGTTCGCCTATATATAAATTAATAAAATGTCATAAAAATGTTTTTTTTCGATAAATGTTTATGTGCGGCCAATATAGTTAACTATTTAATATATTTGGCTAGCATGATATTTTGATTTTAACATAATATCTATTTTAAACAGTAGATTAATTTTTTCAGTGTTTTTTTTTTTTTTTTTACTTTATGTGACAGTTAATTAAACCACTTCTGTCAGATGAAAATTATCCAGATTAATAAAACTTACAATTTAAAGGATATGAATGATGAAGGTTACATAATCATAGAATGGATTGCAGTAAATGACCTAAGGAGTACATTCCTGTATATTTACTTTATTTATTGCAGAAAGGTTAACAAAAGCTCGCTGGTTACTTATTAAATGGTTTAGAGGTTCAAGATATTTGTATTCTGAATTTCTTTGTAGTTGAATTGGTAATTAAATTTGCACATTATATTGAATATCTCAAGTATTATATTGTATTAATTTAGACATAAACTGTGTATCGAGTATAGTAAACCGTTGATTTATTTACTATAAATTACTATTACAATTGGTATATATATTGTGTTTAATTTAATATATTATATAAAAAAAAAAATCATACCTATATTTGATATTTAATTTTAAATGTAATAAAATTGCTTTTATTTTAAATCTGAAAATAAAAACTCTATCATGACCCATTTTAAAAATAAATAAATCACTCACTGAATAATTTACGAATTTAATTTGTTATTCAAAAAAATACACACGAATGATTATTTTAAGTGTTGACTGGTAATCAGATGTTTAGCACCATCTGTGTTGATGTGACACCCTAGAAAACTCCAATCAGCTGTATATACGACTGACTTAAAGTGAATATTACATTCATGACATCGCTAAACATCGATCCAAGTCAGTAACCACGTTGTTTTAAGCTACATTTTACTCTTACAAATTACACATAAAGCCAACTTTTACAATGTAATATACTCTACACAAAACATGCTCAATGTACCTATCGTTTCATTGTATAGGGTGCATTAGACTTGTTTTCTTAGTGTAAGCAGCGGATGTGCACACCTATAGCAAATAGGTATTGATTATAATCCATCGAATTTTCAACGGTTAAACCAAAATATACAACAATTTAAGGCATCACTGTCGACCATCTGCTTCAAGACTCATCAGAAGAAAAGTTAAAAACAATATATTATTATCAGTTTAAAATGGTTAGTCATAACAACAACGTTATTACAAAAGTGTCATTGTTATCTATCTTGCAGTTTAGCAAGAATAAAAAACAATAGTCCTTATAGAAGCCAATAAGTTTTTTTTTTATGTAAATGTTGTTGTTGTTCGAAGAAAATTCATTGAAGTTTAATTACCGGTAGTCTTGTGTGTATATAGTCTAATCCAAATGTTTTAATTATTTTTTAATAAGTAATAATTATTATATAATTATAAGTATAGTTCTATACCTATACATAACATTAAGTAATTATATTGTTTATCTAAACATAGATAAATCCTATATATTTATTTTTAAATGTTAATCAATATTATAATTCATATAAGAAAATAAGAAAATCATTATTATTATTTGAAGTATAGTATATGAATTTTATTATAAGTATTATAAAAACTTTTAAATAATTAAATAATACTAGTTTGATAAATTAATTATATTATTATTAGTAATTTTTACTGAATAATAAAGTTGATATTAAATATAAGCCGTTATCGGTTACCCACACATAAACCTAGAAACATTACAATTATATTAATAACATATAAGTTAATATTTGAATTCTGAACAAAAACCAATTGTATTTTTTATACATTGGAAGATATCAAACAAACTGCATACATGATATTAGAATTTTGTAACGTGGTCGGGGAAACTTGGTTACGATATTTTAGTTATCCAGAGAGGGTTTTCTATTATTTATGGATAAGTTTTCCGTAGCCGGGGGTTAGAGTACCATGTATGAGGTTTTTATTAATAATAAGACACATTTAGTTTATATATTATAATTATTAATAATTATTATATTATTTGAAATAATATTTTACTGCTCTGAAGATGGCTGTTAATAATAGTGTATTGCTGAGTTCGCTCATGTTGATGGTTGGTATCGAACTACTTACCGTGTGTCATTTTAATACATTAAGTAATAATTTGGACTTAAAGAAGTGTTGAGTGTGTATATTTTGTATTAGTCAGTCATATGGTGTGTTTATTGTATATTATATATACATATAGTATGCAACGAATTGTACAATTAATTTATAATGGAATAATTCTAATTACGAATTAATTTTAAGAATAAAATCTTATTTTACGTTTAGAATAGAATAAATAAATTACCAATACATGATATATTTTGACAGTAATACATTTTTATATTTAATTTTATCTTTTATTTGGAATCCTTATCTAGCAAAATATGTGATTAGATTAGAACGTGTTCAAAACAGATTTCTCTCCTATGCCGCATACTTACTTATAATAGAACACCCACATCACGACTATTCACAGATTCGCTCTAAATTAAAATTAAATACACCCTTACTCTTAAATCGCCGCTCTGAAGCTGACCTCAATTTCATTTCGTCTGTTCTCAATGGATCCATAGAAGTTGTTAAAATGTTATCCGATATGTGTCCCCCCTCATAATACTAGAAACCATAATCTTCTCCATATTCCTCCTTACTCAATACCTTGTTTTCAACCATCCATTACACCGAATACTACGTACTCTTAATGATGCTTCCTCACATTTTTTATACTAATTTATAAACTTTTTGTTTACGATACTTATTTATGCTTTATTTACCTTGCTGTTATATTTATTTAATTTAAATTTTATTCTATGCTGTAAGTGTAATATTATTTGCTTTATTTATATGTATTATCTTATACAATTTTCGATTGGCGTTTATACAATAAATAAATATATAATTTTTCAATAATAATACTTATCTACATAAGCAAACTTTATAATACTTAAAGTTGTTATTTTTATTTGTATACACTATAAATCTAGTATCTAGGTGAACTTCTAATTTATTATGAGTGGTGTCTATTCTCTATTTTCTGTCTACTAGATTTTTATTTTTCTGACCCTTAATGTTTTTTTTTAGTATTATTATTATTACTATTATTATTATTAAATATAATAGGAAGTTTTTTTTATACCTCACTCTATCCAAGTGCCAACAAAATCCAATTTTTCAATAAAAACTACCATCAAAATTTAAAATCGAATTTTTACTGTTTTAAAAGGTGAAGACCAGCATAAAAAATAACCTTTTTGTATCATAGTTAAAACAACATATTCATCGCTCACTTAGAATCTAAAATAATATTAAAAGTGTCCACAAGCACTTAGTACTGAAATTGCGTAATTGAATAATAAATTGATAAAAAAAAAAAGTCAGATAAAAATATTGAAGAAGTATCAACATTCATAAAATGTAGTATAAAATTCATATTAAGTTCGTAAAATATTATTCCAAAAACTCAACTCATTGTTGCATGCAACATATAAATGCTATTTAGTGCTTATGGGATATATACAAATATAATATAATAAATCAAAATAATTAAATCAATGATTTTATTCATTTATAAATTTAAATCACAAATAAAATGTCACTTAAAATTCATACATTCTTTCAAGTATATTATTTGCATAAAAATAATGCACATTACAGTTGATATTTAATATTTATATAATGTGAGTATGAATGTTTATTATTAAAATAAACTATGTAAATAATATTATTTATTATTTTTTTTTTTTTTACATAATTTTGCTATCAACAACAGATATATTGCCGATATAATAATGCAATTTACATTTATAATCAATTAATAATCTAGCTAATATTTTTTAAGATTTATACGCTCCTGTTCATTGTCATAAGTAATTAATTTTTTTGTTAAATTACAGTTTTTAAATGGTTACAGCATAATTTTAATTATAGTAATGAATGTTATGAAACTATCATTTAGGATTCGATGAAATATTATTGTATAATGAATTAATATATCATTTAGCAATATAAATAACAAATACAGCATATTTCTTAAGTAGAGTTTTTTGAATTTTACGTGTATAGAAGCATATAAATATATACTAAGAAATAGTTCCATTGGAAAATGCACACAATGATGTGAGAAAATGCATCTTTCAAACATAGTCATGTATTTTCTTATTTATAACCAAATATTATTTTTAAAAGGAGTTCGTTATAAAGTGCGCTAAATAATGTAGATTCTCCTCAAAAAGAACAGCAATGAAGACAAATAAATTATTATTCACATGAATATTTTCGTTCCATTAGGGCTATACCTACATAAAAACCTATATCGAAGAAATTAAATAGTTTTTGGTTATTTGTTTATGTAATGAATAAATAATATTATACATATAAGTAATTTTAATTTCCGGAAAATATTTATGACCCATGCAGAAGTTTTATTGAACAGGTCGTTCCCTACCTTATCAGTAAATATTTTATAGCTGTGTTATTTAAATTTATATGATATATTTTTCTCTTTTGCCCGCATTCACTTTTGATCGACCAAGCGTAATGATATAGAAAATTTACAGTATATAGGGTAATATATTTGACGTATGACACTTATTTTCTCAATCAGTTTATGTGATTTTGAAAATACGATTTTATTATTTAAAAGTGTTATTATAACATCAAATTGTTATCATTACTAAAATATTATTATCTATTATTTTCAGTTTTAAATGTTTTTTTTTGTTGTTTAAAAAAAAAAAAATGCATTTTTTAACATTAAACTATTTAAATGGCATTATTCCTATCTATATAAGTTGTATATTATCAAATCAAATTTTATGAAGTCTAAAAATAGTTAACGGAAAAACAAAATCCCAAAACCAGTGTTCAAAAAAAAAAAAAAAATAATAATAATAATAATTTTGTTTAGTTATCTTTTTCAAACTTTCGTGGCTTACAAATCATATGGTCATTAATTCATTTTTTTATTCATTAAACTGATTCTTAAAATTAAGTCTAATTAGTGACTATCAAATAATATATCTAAACCTTGCTCACTGTCTGACGTGTCTGTACCTACATAACTTGGTATCATTATACAGTATTTATGATTCTTTAAAATCTTCCAGTTAATTTACATACAATTTTAATCTAATAAATATATTATAGGAAATTAAACTTTCAAAATTTAAAATCATTGATGACCTACTCAACGTAGATTATTAAAAAATACACATGAATTAGTGACTAAATTTAAAAAAAAAAAAAAGAAAGAAAGAAACGAATGTTTGCAATCAAAATTTGATTATCTTGGGAATACGTGTCATAAACTTGTCATATAAAGGAAAGTTAGTTACAAGAAGAAATTTATGTTTTTGTGGAGCATATCTTAAGAAATATTTCAATGTGGCAAGGATAGTACAGATGTTAAGTTGAACTTTACAACATAAAAATATTAAAATATGATAGATTTACCTTTATATACTGAATTCATAATACTATATTTTTAATGCAATTATTTTTCTATTGTAATAATATTATGAACTGAAATTGATAATACATAATATGTTTAAAAATGAACTATTAAAAGTATTATAATTTTTAAAAACTATATTATAATCGGTAGATTTAGTAAGAATAATTTTAAGTTTTAAATAATTAATTATTGTGCAATATCATATCCATATCTGAATATCTAACAAAAAGTATGTTAATTGTGCAATATACTTTAAGTTGAAAATTTTTCTTTGATGAATTTGTATCTTATGAGTGTAAAGAATATTAAAGATATATCAACTTAATAAATGACTCATTATGATACTATGTTATACTATAATAATGTTTTTTGTTATTTCCATTGTTACAATCATAGACAAACAATTTACTTCATATTATGTATAGTAGGTATTGTATAATTTAATAGTTCATGATATTTGAAGCAAGATTAGGAAAACTTTGTAATAAGATTATTTAGTTTTAATACCAATCAAACTGTTTAGCACCTATACTACATTTTCTCTAAGACTTGTAAAAGTGTATATCGTTTAAAATTTTATCTACAAAATGTCATAGGGTTTTGAAATCATTTAAATTATTAGTTAATTACACTAAAAAGATTAATATATTTTCAAATGTCTATTAAAAAATATGATTACTTATCAAATATCATTAAAATAACCATATTGTTAAATGCATTAATTATTTTCAATTTATTATTTTGACCAAAATCAAGATACACTATAAGCACTAAACATAAGATACATCAAATTGTTCAATAATAATTTGTATTGTATTATTTATGATAGTATTTCAATAATTGGTATAATATACGTATTAATATTAACGAATAAAAAATCAACAAATTAAAATAAATTAGCAATACGTTATTATAATTAAAGCCAGAATAATTCTGAGTGATATAATACAGAAACTAATTGGTAAAATCGGATAAATATTGAGTAATTTAATGTTCAATTATCAATAACTACAGATTGAAAATTATTATATACTCTGTAACTACGTAATTTCAATATACATTCTAAAAAGTAAAAACATGCAGCAACTTTTATAGAAATCATTTTTTGAAAAAAATGTATTCCTTTTCCTGGAATGATATTCTTCTAGGTGGCATTAAAATACTCGTCGTATTTGAACTATATGTTTGAATATTTTACAGCCCCTATAATTAGCTGAGGCATGATCATCGGAACACGTGACATTTACCACTGTCAATTCAGTCACCCTTCTCTGTACTTAATGTAAGTACTATTATGGGGCTTGGTGACAGTTATAGTTATAGAAAAACTCGAGTGACAATTCAATCGTTGACGGAATAAAAATAATTTCTCTTGTAAAACAGCACTGTTACATAAATTTAAAAGAAAATACATTTTGAAAAACACCTGGTATTTTCAACTTGTAGTATTGTATATTGGTAGTATACAGAGAGACCTTTGTTTTTTTGTTGATTTTTTTTTTTTTTGTTTTACTTTCAAGATTATTTAAAGCATGAGGTCTATCTTCATTGGTCTGTCATTTGTTATAAATATTTAATATGCGTATATATTTCTAAATAGCCGTTTTCATGCTATACGCTCTGTATACTTTATGTATATTATGTGCAAATAGAGGTGTAAAGTTTGTTTATGACTGCGGCGTATCCTAAAATAGACAGTTTAGGATATGTGGCGGCTATAACATTCAAGAACTATATTTGTAGGTGGTGGTAAGTGGGCAGCAACTTTCACTGCGGTCAACCGACGGAAATTGGTTTGCGCCGTCTACTATAGGGTTTTGGTACGAGGTGGAAGTTTTGTTAACTCGTTCGATTTTATCGTTCTGGTCTGAAAAGATTGGATCAAGTTTAGTTGGTAATAGCATTTCAAAAATTGAATTTAATCATGTAAAATATTATGACAAGTGAAAAGTTCTATTTTTCGATACCTTCAACTATTACTACTGAAAAACAATATTTTGGAATAATAATAATATGATTATTAACCAATCAAAGTATCCTATCAAATACACATTGGAATATTGAGAAAAGGATTTAATTAAATTTAGTCTTTACTTATGAGTTCAAATTCTCACATTTTAACATATAAATAACTCTAATCTGATTTATTTATATTACAACCATTATTAACTTTTATGTTTAAATTTCAGGTTTTGACAACTTTATTTTGCTAATTATTTTTTAAAAATTGCTTTTAGAATTTTATTTCTTGGTTAATTTTTTAATTTAAATGTAAAAAAAAATGCTATCGATATTTTTTTTGAATTTAAAAAAAAATTTCGCTTTATCCTCTCATTTTTGTCAATATCCTCTCAAATGAACTCATTGCATAGTATATAGTGTATATATTGTAAATACCTACATTAATAAACGTAATTAAAATAAAAAATTTAAGAAAAAGTTAACTTAACTTCAGAATCAGGTTTCAGATATTGTAATAATTAATAATTGTTTCAGGTACAAAATAATTATAATGAATTATTACACCAGTAGCTAACTTTAACGTTTTTCTTCATTTTTTTAACATAGCAGTGAGTATAGTTTTATCATGTTTATTGAGTAATTTAAACATAACCTGGAGTTACGATTTACAACTGCAGGTTTAGTCAAAAATTCATAAATAATGGTAAATTTTTTTACATGCTATGAAAATGACAAGTAAAATATATCTATATATATTTATAATGATGTTAAGAAGGGACTGAGACAGAAGTCATAGTTCTGTTTATTTTTTATTTATGTAAAAAAAATATATTGTCATCCCATAAAATATTAAATCCAAAACGTGTAAATTCCAGATGTAAGGTTTTAAAAATATGTTATCATATTTTTGGATTTTTTTATTATTCTGGAATATTCTTTTTTTTCCAAAAATCTTCTAGACTGAAAATGGAAAGTTATAATTTGAAAATCAATGTAAGTATTATGTCTATTCAACTTTTTTATTCTTGTAACTTAAACACTTTCAAGTTAATTATAAAATAACTGAGTCTTAATAGCACAATCTATAATACGATCTAAAAATAATAAATATTTATTTAAAAAATATATTATTGTTTAATTATATTGTATATATTATTGTGGCTAATAAATAAATAAGTATAGGTAGTAATATATTTTGGACAACTATTGTTTTTGACAAAGATGGGAACATTACATTTAACAAATAACGCATTATTATTATATTTCTCTGTAGATACTTAAAGGAAAACTTAGTGTTGTATTTTTAATTCTTAGTTACAATCACAAAAAATTTTATGATTTTTCAACTTCAAAATTACTTGCAAATTTTCGCGTTTTTGACAGATTTCGTAAAAATTTGAACTATAAACACTTATAAAAAAAAAATTGTGACTAAAAATATTTCATATTTTTTAGCAACAATAAGAATAACTCATATAGAACTTTGTATTAAATTTTCAAAATTTTTTGGTCATCCAAATATTTTTTATCAACACTTCAAAAAAAATTTCTCAAAAAAATCGAACATTTTTAGTAGTCTATAAATAACTCAAAAAAGTCAAATTTTTTAGAAAATTTAACTGTATATAGATAACACTAATATAAAAATTTTTTTGAAAGTTTCATATATTTACAGTGATTAGTTTTTCAATTACAACCATATAAAAAAATCTATTGGGTCGAAAACTGGTTTTGCGTAAAAATTCCCGTTTTTCCTTAATTTTTTTTTTTGGTTTTTCCAGGCGCTTTTAAAAACTATTGGGAAATTCAAAAAATGACCTCCTAAATGCACCAACTAGATTCATTTTTCTATCAGAAACCACCCCCAAAATATGAAATTGAAGCATTATATCGACACGTTTTTGAGTACACAGACACAAAAAAAAAAAAACACATAACATTGTAAAATCAATACATTCATTGCTCCGCTCAGAATCTTAAATATATAATTATAAAATATAATAGACATTTTCAATAACGTACCTATACCTACCTATCAACCTATATCGGCACACCGCATATGAATATAGATATTAATATGGTTATTCTTCGTCTATCGATATAGGTAAGTACCTAACAAACAATTTATTTGACAATTATAATAATATTGGGATTTTATGCTGCAATACCTTACATATTTTAATATTTATCATAACAAACGAAAAATGTTGAATATTTCCTAAATAGGTATATAATAATCTTAA
>VUJU01000163.1:133060-154134 GCA_009835225.1 Aphis craccivora | reverse complement strand
TTATACTTACTACTAACTGTAGTTTCAATTTCATTTGCTGTTTTTATGTCTGGTACTTCCAATGTTGTAATGTTTGAAGATTCTTCGATATCTACAATTACTTGCAAGTTTTTGACAACCTATAACAACAATAAAGGCAGTGTTATCATTTCAACTGTTATAAATTTTAAATTGCAAATTTATAATTTTATACTCACTTGTCCGGGTTGTAAGTTTATTACGTTTTCATAAATTCCCAATTTCCTGTTTAACAACTGTTCGTAGGTGAGATTAAATGTCACTTTGCTTTCTGCTTCCACATTCACAGAAACCGTAAATTTATTTGAATCTCTTGCACTACAGATAAAACAATTATCGGTTGTCACTTGTCAACATTTAATATCAGAAATGATCTTAAATTTTAAGGTTACTACACCGTACTTACTTTTGTTCTACATGAGCAGCTGTCTGGCCCGAGTTAACAGCAGCATTATATTCCTCTTTTGCCTCTTTCTTTTCTTTTACATAAGCTTCGTACACTTTTTCATTTATTTCCCTTAAAACCACAACAAGATTGATTAATTGAATTTCATAATCCCAAAAACATATTAATATTATTTATACTCACATTAAAAACTTAGAAACAAATGCAGATTCTGGAAGAGTTATGTAGAACTGTACTTCGTGCGAAGTGTTTCCTTTGTTGGCCACACGACTGGATACAACAGTCTGAGCATATCTGTACTTGATTTTCGAATGAACGACAAAGCTGTAAATGTCTTCATATTTAGCCTGGGCCTAAAATTAATAAACAACCATTGATAATTTCTTTTAAGAATTAACTTAGTCAAATATTTGCATGAATAATATTGATTTACATAATTTTAACACAAAACGCTCATAATTAAATAATCAAAAAAAAATTGATTATTGTTTATGTATATTTATCATAGACTATTTATGTATGTCTTTCTTATATTTTTAGTCATAACCAATTTAATTAAAAAAATTAATATTTTTTTATATTCATAAGCAGAGTATTTTTCAGAAAATTTTAAAATTTGAATTTTTAACGACTATTAATTAGTCATGACTATAATTACTTTTAAGTTATAACCTAATTTTGTAGTAGGTATACATTTTACTACTGTAATATATTACTTTTTTTTATAAATTATTTAATTACAAAATATAGTCATTAATAAGTACTAATTCACGATTAAATTTTATAGAACAATGCAGTAATATGCGACAGAAAATAAAATCAATAGTTGACTTGAACCTTAAAAAAATAATTTCAATCAATAGAAACACAATTTAATGTATTATTAATGCTCAGATAATATAGGTCACGCGCTCACTCCATTAAAAATTGATTTTATACTTCGTTGAAAATTTTTTTCATAAAATTTAAATGATGACATTTGTGTTTTTCGGAAACTGTTTTATAAAGGTAGATTATTAACACAAACCACAATCAAAATGGGTGTACCATGGGTTGGACGGAAATTTCAATAAAACGTAATTTGATAAATTATGAATTTGATTGTTTTTATTCGGATGGAACAGTTTAGGTTAGGTTAGGACGCAAGGACGAGAACAACTAAATGTTATTATTATATTTATATATAAGTACGCTTTGTGTATAAGTGTTCCAGATTATTATGAAAAAAATTTTCATCGGCAATCATTTTATCTATACCCTTCATTACAATTACAACACAATATATATAAAGATAATAAATAATTGAACTAAGTCTACAAGGATTATTCTGCATGTGTGTTGCAACTTTGAATAATCAGCATTATTATTATAACGCTCGTCATTGTGTGCTTACATATTCATTGTGACCTGCACCACCGAGTACCATATACTTAATATCGTTTTGATAATAACTTCATATATTTTAATAATATTATTAAATAAAAAATATCATCGGTGGTTATCGTTAGTACGGCTAGTCTGGGCGACTGTAAACCCTCTCGGGTCTACTCCAGTATTCTCCGACGTAAACTCTTCCAGGTCTTCAGTACTATACTCATTTAATTAAAAATCATAAAACAAATCTAAAATACATTTAAGTTTCGTTTAAAAATAGTCAATCATATAATAATAATAATATAAATTAATTCCTTTAGCTGATATGAGCTACAATATTATTGTCAAAATACAGTTAAAAATAATAATTCATAAAATAAATCTAATATACAAAATATACGTATAATAAAATAAAAATTTTTTAATTTTTTTTTTTAATAGAAGGAACCCACAGATTTAAAAAAAACTTATGGTATCTATTTTTTGTGTTCATAATCTAATTATTTTTGAGATAAAGTTTTTTCTTTACTTTTTTATATGACTGTTTTTACTTGTTTTGTTTAGTTTATTGTAACTTTAAATTTTGTACAATTTTGAACCATAATGTTGACTTAGGTCCCAGAGGAGTTTACACAGTTACACATTTATTTCAGGTAAACATAATGTTGACCCGGGAAGGTTTACCATCGAGAGAGTTTACTATTTTTAAAAATCGGAAGTTTACTGCCTATGGCATAAATGATATATATACAAGACCGGATGGATTTAAAGGGAATCAAAGATACTTCTTCGTAATTTCTGCTGTCACACATCGAAAATTCTATCCATATGTCCCTTGTCCTATATGGCCATTTTTGTTTGCAGTTTATTTGCATACTCTTTTTAATAAACAATTATCACGAAAATATTAATACGATAAATCGAAATTGAAAACTGCACGCACATCGCATGATAAATTATACGTTTTTAAATTGTTTACCTCTCAAAACTAGTTAAAACTCACATTGTATAATCACCTCAATTATAGTATTTCACTATAATTGTAATTATTAACTACCCTGTTGTATTACATTAGATAGAATTTATGCATCCCGATTTGTATCGCTAATTATTCTACTAACTGTAATTTAAAACTGCGGCAATACAAAAATTAAGATTATCTGCGACAAAACCGATAAGATACATCATACAAACTGCGGCAATTGATTTTATATACTTTCTATATATACTACATGACGTGTATTACATATAATATCGTTACGGTAATCAATATACACGTTTATCGTTTAATTAGGTATAATACGTGCAATATTTCAATTTCAATTTTCAAGATATGAATTTTCGAAAAAAGTATGTTATAATAATAAACGACAAAATTTTAATTAGATACCTATTGTATTATTATTTACTTATTTTATTTTATTTTTTTTTGATTATACGACTTTTAAAATAATTTTTAATAATACCTATAATATACTTTTCAATTTTAAAAATTGGTTTTTATTTATTTTTACTCCTACTAAGCTATAGCTGTCATAACACGTGTCAATACATATTATACCTAATTAAACAACAAACGTATATAATATATACTATATATAGATTTTCGTAACGATATGTATATAGTATATACATGTAGTATATATAGAAAGTAGATAAAATAAATTGCCGCAGTTTATATGATGTATCTTATCGGTTTTGTCGCAAATTGTATAATCTTAATTTTTTTTTGCCGCAGTTTACCATCTCCCTAATTTTCTAAGATAATTTAAATTTACAAGAAATATATCATACACAGTGTGTATTACACACCCCCAAAGAAAATAATATTTTTACAACTTAATTGTTTAGGATAAAAACTAGGAATAAAGAATTTAAAACTTGAATTATACTTGAGAAAAATTATAATTAAAGTAGGTACATACGGTATTTCGTCCATTTAACGTAAGGCACGCATTTTTTAATACGTTTTTTAAATAAAACTTATATAACCGAATAACTGTTCATATTGTTCATAATTTTAAGTCGTTAAGTTTTTAGGTAAAAATTGTATTTTATTTTTTTTTTATCATTATAGATTTTAACTATTCTACTCTATTTTTATTAATTTTATTTAATTTATTTTTATTATTATTTAATTATTTTAATTAGGTACACCCTAATTCTTGACCATTACACTCAGAACAAAGTCTATACTTATAAGTAATCCATTAATCACACATTTTTGAAAATAAGAGCCAATATATTCACCAACTGTGAGAGTGAACAATTATAATTGCGTCGTGTATTACAAAGATCTACCTACACTTAATAGATACATCACGCATACAAGATGATTTACCAAGCATGCTCAATTAACCTAATCCTCTTTTATCATTTGTAATGCATTTATTCAGATTGTGATTTTTTTACCATTTTTAAAAGTGTCATTATTTGGCAGTAGAAATTCTTTTTTTCAAATGAGAAATTCTCTTTTCTACAGAAATTGATAAGCAAGTCATCTTTTAAAAATAAAGTTGATTTATGTAAATCGAAATCTAAATAAGTATTCCTCAGTTAATAAACTTTAAATACCTACTAAGGATAATTGTCCATAGTAATAGTTTTACATCAAATATAATGTAGATGTCATCAATATTAATAGGACTATGATTTTTAAATCACTAAGCCCCCATATATTATGTTAAACCTATTACCATGTATAATATAGTATAACTCTTAAGTCATAAAATATAAATTACTTAAATAATAATCCATAGTAGATATCTACTTAAAGTTAATAAATCTAAAAATACTCGTTTAAATTATTTTTACTTAGATACGTCACGCAGTCAAGAAATAAAAAAAAAGATCATTCGATTATTAATTTGGAGTAAAAAAAGACGATACTCATTTGAGAAAATAAATAAATTTGTATCGCAAAAGTCCACAAGATATAAAAGTAAAATAAAAATCTAGGGTAAACAACAATGAGCAATGAGCATACTATCTAGGCAAATCATCCTGACATCCTGAATATATTGTGCAGCGCCAATCGTGATAAACCTATGCTGTATATCGTGATTATAATTTTATACATTATTAAACATTCGAATGTTCGAAGCGTTGCTTGGTTAACCATTTTCATTTATCTTGTACTTTTGATATCAATAACAACAACTCTATACGTATGCACTTAATGCGTCCATGCGTCGTTTAGGGCAAATGATTATCATCAGCTGTATTTGGACGAAGTGCATTCTACACTCCTTAATAATGTAATAATATTATGAGTTCGTACGTAACGCGTATGCACTAATAATTATATTACAGTATGAACGGTCGTACGCGCACATTATAATATTATATACCAACAAAAAATGCACAATAACGACGGCGGCATTCATCACAACGGAAATTCCTACGAACGTCATAAATTATTATTATTATTTTTATTAGGTAGGTAGGTATTTATGTATGGCCAGCAAGTGAATATATATTTTGTTGTTCTACACGTGTATACCGTATGTCTGTATATACGGATGGGTATAATGTATACCTACTGTATAATGTACACACTCTTGTTTTTCATAGATACGTCCGCAGTTAACGTCCATTAAATACGTATAAAAAGATAATCGTGTTGTTATTTTATTGTTACCTCGGTAGAAACAAAAAATCCATTATCCCGAATATCAAAAACGATTTTATAGATGACATTAAAAAAAAAAATGTCTGTAAGTAATAAATATTCGTGTCTTTTATCAGATTTTCGGCGTCAGAGATGGACTAAGCATTTAAACCATTTATATACATATATATAATATTACATGAGTTAAGTAGGTAGTTACGTATACTTTTTTTTTAAAAAATAAGTGTTAGGTCATCTTTACAGAATTACGGTTGACTGCGGTAGCCGGTAAAATTAAATGGAGAATATAATTTTATAATAATTTAGTAAACAGATGTACCTATATGTATTTACGAAAATGTATAGATTACCTTTACCTATTCAAATATTATTTGATAAAATAAAAAAATACCAACACCATAAAATTAAAGTTATTAAATAATATGCATAATAAAAATATTTAAAAACTGTTCATTTCAGTTTACAACTATAAATTAATAATTTAATTAATTATAGCGTGATTATTTTAATAATATATATATATATATATAGTAATTCACGACAAAAGTGCTGAAAAAATCATAATTTGACTGGCAAATTCGAAAATATATTAAATATTATCATGTTCTATTTTATCCCATGTTAGATCAAATAAGCGTTAATTGTAAAATATAAAACATAAATAATAAACAATTTTCTCCTGCTTATGTTTTTATTATATGAAGGGTTAACCATACAGTATCTGTTCGTAAATAAATATGTCACGTTTAAGACAAAAATTAAACGGGATAAATCAGTAAATAGGTTGTAGAATTTAGTTTATAACAGAATGCGACTGTTAAATTGTTCCTATAATAATGTTTAGTTATTATTAATTGCAAAATTTCAATATTTTACAAGATACAATTCAAATTTTGATAATAATCTAAACATTCTAAACTAACAAATAAAAATTTTGTTTACATATAAAATAGTCAAAATACAAATGATTACTAAGGAATATGCGATGGATATCTATTTCAAAACACTGCCATTATAATATATTTGATTTAATTTATTTCGCATTAAATAAGAACAATTTGATAAATATAATGTGATGTCTAATTTAAGTACCTAGTGGAATTTGTATTTTTCGGAAAGTTTACCCATTTATGAACCATCTACATTATCCTTTTCTCTCTTTAGGTACCAAATACATAATCTAAGTCCTACAAAAGTACCTATGTTTATTTCTTGTCTAATTCGATTACCTAAAAGATTTCGTACTGATCCCCGTAGTTTGTTTGGTGTAAACAACGTTTGTGAATTTTTTTTACGAAAATAAAAATTTATAGGTTCTAATATTCGTACCCTCCAAACAGACATGTCTTGTTAAATATATTATTATTCTTTATTATATTATTACTTATTTCACTAGTATTTTAATGATGTTCTCTATCAAAATTATAATTAAACCAATTATTCATAATTATATGCATGTAAGTATATAGTAATACGTAGGGGCTAGTTATAATTGTCGTTATTATAGAACATATGCACAATATAAGTGTATAAACATAAACTTGATTTCATAAAATTAGATATTATATTATACAATTTTGTACAGTATCAAACGTATAAATTAAAAAAAAAACATTTAAAATTATTCAAAATGTATATACCATATTATTATATTTGTATAATTTAGTGATCAAAATTTCGTACCTTACAAACTATACGTATATATGATATTGTCATCATATTTATGTTATGCAAAATTATGATCACCTTGTTTATAGGATTTGCTCGTAGTCCTTCTAATTTGAAATAAAAAAATTACAATACGTATAATTTATTATAATCAGTCGGACCATTTGAGTTTGACAATCCATAAATTTTGTCTACAAGGAAGACATGTTATTCACGATTAGAATCTAATTAGATGACATTTGTTTGTATCCCAAAGGTTATGTAAGTGATTATATATTTATATGTATATTATTCACAAATTGTTTTAACACTTTGGCGGTCAAACAACAGTACCTATCTCACCAGAATTACAAAATAAAAATATATATTAAAAAGTGCTTTTTTAATTTATAATATAAATAAATATCCGAATATATCAATATTATTTCAAAAAATATACATACAATATAATATGTAGATAATAGATATATATGAGATTATCATTATTCATACTGAGAATTCATTAAACATTGAGATTTGCACCAATTATATTTTAGTATTTTGATAATTTTTATTGTTCACTTTTATGACTCAATGTCTACCGATAATAATTCCGACGAAATAACATTAGCTTTAATTTGAATAAACATTGGATTAATATTTAGTATACAGCTATATCATATTAAAACCGATGTTCGTGTTAAAAATATATTATAACGCCATAAATTGAAAAATATTTACTCATTCTAAATTTCACTTTTCCATTATATTATTCATTGTAACATTACCATTACCGACGTCAAAAATTTATTATTATATTATTATCACGATATTTTATTATTATTATAATCAATATCGACCAGTTAGTGGAAGTAATGTTTACAACAGTAACAGAAACCGAACACAATTAGTATTCTACTAATAATTATTTCATATTGGTTCCTTATATCATTTTTGTACTTGCAAATGATTGCGAACCAACAATACAACAATGATACATCAACAATAGCGATCACATTTTACGTACAATACAAACGTTACGACTATACCTACATAACAATAAAATATAGATGTATAGATTATAGCCGAATACATGGTTATTTTATATAAACGTATAATACCTTGAACGATATAATATGATCTCGTTAGCATATTATATATTTTACATAGATAAATAACCATTAGATACATATTATAGTTTTAACAATCGATTAAAAAAATGCTTATCATATATTTCCTTGAACCTTTTTCGTTTCCGTAGGTACTAACTTACAAATAAAAAACGCAAATCTAGGCTAGTGGCTCTTAAGATCTCGACGTGTGTTATTACGTCATGTGCATAATATATTTTATTGTGATAAAATATATTGAATTGTTTAAATTACAGCCATTAAAAATCAATGAGCGCCCGGTAAAATAGGAAAACGCCAATTTTTGATTAGACATATTATAGTAATATTATTATATCTCTATCGAATTCGTCACAAAATTATTCGTGATCGCGAAATAAACTCAAATCAGCAGGTCGCTGTTATCCATAAAACTATTGCGTGAATTTGGGAAACTATCTATCGGACTATTTTTCGTCGAGAATTAAAGAACCATCAAACACCGACCCGAGCCTATAGTAGAATATTATGATATTGTTTAAAAAAATAAATAAATAAAAAACATGACTATAATGACTATAATTTCGTATTATATATTTTGGATACTAACCGGGGGTGGCTGAGGCGGTTTCGGGGGATCTAATCCGTAATTAGCCGGCTGCAGAACGTTGTCGGCGGTGTCCGTGAGTTCGGTGGTGTCGGGGGTACTGCCCGCAGTGGACGCCGCTACGACGGCCGAGTCGTTGGACGATCCGACGTCGGCGGTGGACGTGGCGTCGGTGGCCACAGTGGTGTCGGCCACGATGGTTGTGTCGACGGCCGCGGCTCCGACCTGGTGGTTGACGGCCAGCGCCAGCAGCAGCGACATCAGAACGGCGGCGGAGGTGCACGCGCGCGTCGCTGACGACGAGACGGACGGCGACGACGACATGTTGATGCGCCGGGCGTAAAACTTCGAATGCTCACCGAACGACACGGTCTGAACTGAACGGACGCGGACAGTCAGCAGAGGTTGGACGGGCGGTGGTAGCGTCATTGGTGGCGGGGGGCAGTGGCGACGGCAGACGAAGCGACTCGGACTTACGCCGCACCGTAATTTATTGTAATAAGCTAAACAATAATAACAATATTATATATTTATTATGGTTTACACGACTGTAACGCGCGGTATTGGCGTGATTTAGTTATGATGAAAAAATATGAAACAAAATATTGTCGCCGCCGAAAACGTCAATAATATAATATTATGTATTATTGTTATTAGAAATTCATTATTATAATACAATTACCTATTGGCTATTGTATTGTTTTGTGCCGTAGGGTTAGGCCGTACGTACTGGTTTTGAGTACCATAAAGTGTTTCTCGATACGGCCTGCAGTAAAATTGTCCCGAAATTCTAAATTACAATATTCTGTCTTTTACTCAACAATTTTAGTAGAAAAACAATATTGTCATGATGAGCGATAAAACAATAATGAAAACTATTTAAAAATAATTTCCCAGCTCAATGACGTTTTTTTCTTTCCCGTCTCTCCGTGAATAAAATTTTCGTCGCCATACTTATCTCTAATTGATAATTTTGATAGTTCCTCATTCCTCCTATTTGTAACATCGATGTAATTTTTAATACATACTATTTTTATTTATATGCGTGTGCGGTATTGAAAAAATAGATGTTTAAACTTTAAACTTGTGATTGACTGTGGAAATTTTTCCCATAAAAATGTATGGTACCAATGTTGGTACGAATGTTGATTCAACTGATTCAAGTAAAATAAATTAATATAACAACTCTATATTATGGGAAAGTAAAAAGTAATCTGTAAGTATTTAGAACATAATAAATAATAAAAATAATAATGTAATGTCTTAAATTCGTATTTTCGTCGTCCCTGCAAACGACGATGACAGATTTATTTATTTATTTTTTATATAATATTTAGTATTCATAATGTTTGTGTTGTAATAATACCTATTAATATTGTATTATATTATACATGATCCATAAATCGTATACAACTATAGGATCATTATTTTAGTAGTATAGGCACTCATTAGACATCTCAAAATGTATGAATTATTTTTGAATATATTGTTTTTATGTCGATACAAAACATCAAAGTTAAAAATAATGACAACTATATGTTAACTATTTATTTTTGATAATTAGTTATAACTTTACAAAAATATTTAACGTTTTGATGATCAAGTGGTTTGGATGGCATAGCATAATAGAGGTTTTTCACAAAATGTTAAGTTATACTTGACTCATAATATTAACTTTGAAAACTTATAAATTATTAGCTCTTCATTCCAAATCAATTTTTGTACGTAATACATGAAAACTCTCGTAAACATATTTCGAATGGTGAAATAAACTCTATTATTTAAAAATATATATATACAGTTATAAATGGGAAGTTACCTAACCTTTTTAGCAATCAGAGTGAATGTGAATAAAAAAAAAAATATATAATTAATTTGCTCAAAAAACAAAAAAAAAAAATATATACTCTTGAAATTATGTAAAAAAAAATAATAATAATAATATAAATAGGTATATTATAAACGTCTTAAGATAAAGAATGTTAACTGTTAAAATAATTACCCTGAATGGACCATCTACGTATACGTACGTAGATCTAAGTAATAATAATAAGTAAGAACTGATAATTATAAAATATGCGAGCTTGGCAAAAAGAAGACATAATATTTTTAATTTTTTTTTTTTGCTCTAACACATTAATCATTATGCAATTCTCGAGTGACTAAAAACCGGTTTCCTCAGAGTGGTTTTTCCATTTGCATCACACACCAAGTGTTTAATATTTTTTCCTGTAAATAATAACATATATACATCGTATGGGTACAAAGTGGTTTTCCGGTGAAAACTGTATGGGAAGCGATAAATTATGATATATTTTATAAACGCGTGTGGACTTGGTTTAAAATAACTCTATTTTTTGGAGTTATCTGTGACTTGTGAGCGATACAATTAGAATAAAGATTAATAATGGCTAATATAATTTTTATAAAATATTATGTAATGAAGAAATTGTAGCGTTTAACGTTTACTTACGTATACCTAATACCTATACTATTAATTACCTGTACTTTTTACTGATGTAGGTGATATTATTTTAACTGGTATATTAACTTAAATATCATCTTAGATCTCACAATTTATAATTTTGCATATCTAATCGTGTTATAATAATCATTGACTATCTTTGGTACGCTACGAGACTTCCTTGCTAATATATTTTCATTTATTTTACTTTCCTTGTAACGTAACTTCTGTAACGTACTTCTGTAACGTAGACCTATTGTATCGAACACGTGTTCTCAAATTTATCATATATTTGAGACCTTGAGAGCTTTTTCTCGGCTGTCCCTTTGCCCTCGGCATATGCGATGTACCTATATATAAATAAATGCAACCATTAGATATAATCAGAATTCATTATCATCAAAATGATAGTACGTGGTTTTATAATAATTATATTATTAACATCCATGATGTATAATTATATAATATATAATATTATGATGGTACCATAGTGGTAATCATCGAGCATACATTAATTAGTAGGTAATTATAATAATAATATTATTATTACTTACTTACTCTATTTTCCCGTGGTGATGCCGGTGTTTCCTACAACGTATTCAATGATGATGTATACATAAATTAGTATGGACGGCGGGAGGGTGATCAGTTGAAAAAAAAACAACAGTATACATAAAAAATAAACGTTTCTAGGTATTTATAATACCTTAAAAAACAAATAGTAATTATTAAAATTTATAGTATAATAAAAATAATTTTAGCGGAGACCTCAACCCCAAAATGCAAAAGTCTATAGTACTTACACCCATGTTTACATACAGTTGCAGTATTACACATAAATTACTTTTAGATTGATGAACTTATAAAACAACTACCTAGGTATATAATATATATATACAATATACATACATACATACTATACATACAATAGACTAGTTTTCCACTTTAACTTTGTTGGCCATATAAAACGCATCCGTGTTAAAATTTGGTTACCTAATGGCTAACGCTAACATTAAGCGTAACTTGTGTGGAGAAATAATATTTTTATTTTCTGAATTAATGTATCGATGATATTTCCGATATATCGTATCAACATCAATTTCATTTTGGATCAAAAGCCAACAACTCAACCAAAAACAACGAAAAAGTTTTATACTATATTCAAATTCAACTGTACCCTAAAATACTAATAAAGTAATAACTATTAATTTGTTACGCACGGACGGAAAAAAAATATTTTTATGTGCGTATTTTCCGATTATTTAAAAAATTAATAGCTCGATTTTTCATTTACTTATAGAATATAGAAATAGACTTCAAACTTGCTCCACGATGTACTCTTTCATTTAAAAAAATCAAAATTATTGGATGAGTACCTATAGTATCAGAGAAAATGCTTGACAAAAATTTTCATTTTCACATTTATATAAAATGTATATTATAAATAATAAAACATTAAAATGTATAGGTATAGTAAGGTATACATAATATAACATATTTAACTAACGCATAATAATAATATATGACATTGGGACAGGAACTATATATTCTGGTATATTGTACTTCTTGTACTCGAGCGCACGGTGCAACTATCGAGTTTTACTACCATCAAGTGCAGACATGGCTAGAGTCAAGTTATTGTACGAGGGCCGTGTCTAAGGCCCCGTTTAAATTAAAATGTTAAGGTCCCGCATTATTATTATTTTTTTTTTTTATGTCTACGCCAATACAAATAATAAATGCATATATTATATATCCAGTCTATTCAGATATCCTACGTTAATCCTATATTTATCATAAGCAATACTGCCAATACTCATAACGCCAGTCAATATATTTGAAGTCACCGAAAAACGTGCACCAGCCAAAAATCACAATCGACGCTAATACGATTGCATTAGTATACGTATTATATCACACCTCAATAGCTGATAATATATTTATATGATTTATAATAAAATATTGATCGTCACCTGTTTTATAAAATATGTCAAAATATCTCATCACTCATCGACCATTGCTGTCCGACAATGTACCTATTTCAGTCTCCAGCAATTAGCAGGTACCATTGTATCAATCCTACATACCATCGGTAACCGCGTTCAGATTCCGAATTGCATCGTTTGCCATTTATAGATTATTACAAAATAATAAATTGTACTCAAATAAAGGTGTGAATTCGTTTATATTATATACGTATTCCATTATTAGTTATTATAATAATAATAAATAATCTTGCACGTGGATATAGTTGAACAAACTATTTGCTTATACACAAAAAAGTCTTCGTAAACAGTTTTATTATGCAGTTGTCGGACGGTTTATGATATAACAACGAACATTTCCCTATTGCTCTATTATCTATATTCTATATGCTATATCGCCTATATATTTATAATTCCTACATTATATTATAATAGTATAATCGTATTTGGGATAAGAAAATTGTTTGTTCTGCGGAATTATTCATGATAGTGGTTTTAATCGAAACGTAACTGAATATTGCACTGATATTTTATAACACCTGCATGTGGATATGTGGCGTATTTTAATGATTTTACAAGAAGTGAAGAAAATATTCTAATATTCTATACACAGATTGCTATAGTATTGCTATGCAATAAACAAACAGATTAGTAAATAATAATACAATGTTTAAGGTAAAACTGGAAAATATTATCTAAATTCATAACCTGGTAGAATTATTTATTATTTATTAGTCAATATTAATGTATTATAAATTCTATTAACTATTAAGTACTATGTATGATATACCTATGTATAGACAAAGCACAGAAAAGATCGTCTTCATACTATAAATTAATTAAAATGAATATAAAATCAAATTAAATAAATTGTATCAATTGTTATTAGTTGTTTATAATATTGAAATTTTTTCCTTCGCAATCAATGATTCTAATTTTTCTACTTCTATTCATCCATATTATCCACCATTCATTGTAAATATTTACTATTTTCTTTCGCAAAAACTGAATCAAAACAACATGCCAAGACTCTGAATGTCGTGACTTTAAAATTTGGGATTACAACTGCCTCTCAGCTTTTTTTTGTATACTTGAATTGGTCAGAGCGGTTTATACTTAATACAGTGCTAATTTGGCTGCAATTGTTTTAATGCGATGTTTTTTAACATCTATTAAACAATTTTTTCCATTAAGACAATCAAAGTTACGTAAAATCCAAAATTAGTTTTCTTACAAGTTCAACAAACTTATGTTTAATAAGAAAACAGCACATCTAATCTACAAAAATTCAATTATATGTGTATTACTAGTAATTAAGGAATTTATTAATTAAATAATTGAGCACTGCCTATTCAACTTGCCTAAATTAAAATGGGAAATATGTAAGGGATCTAAAGGAAAATACTGAAGTCACTTTTTATAGTAGAAATATGCTCCAATTTTCAATTTCAACATAATTTCTAGTAAAGTGAATCTAGTTGGTACTTTTGAAAAGTAAAAAATGTAGGTAAAACACTAAATAATCGGAAAAAGAAAAAATGAGAGAAAACGGTAACTTTTATAACAAATTAATTTTCTTATTTTGTTGTATAATTCAAGAACGAATAATTTTATATTTTTATTTTAAGTATGGATTATACTTGACAGTTGCCATGTTCGCCAAATGTTTATATTAGTATTTTCTATGCATTGTAAAACTTTTAAAATATTCTTTACTTTTAAAGCTATTTATAGAAGTATGCAATTTTTAATTGTTTTTTTAATAATTGTCCATACAATTTTGCAAATATTTCGTTAACATTTCTTAAAATTTTCAAAACATTTAGATTATTTTTAAGGTATTTTTTGTTAGTTATATTTATACCACAAACAGTACGAACCTATTCTCACCGTTCACCAGTCAATTTACTATTACAATAATTTAATAAAAGCAATTTTTCAACAAAAATTAAATAAATGTATACAGTTAAACAGTAATAAATATAATATATAGTACTAATATTAAAATAAATTACTTTAATATTAATGAATTAAAATAAAAACAAGTGAATATATTTAAATTATTTACCACAATATTGCTGTGATAATGCATTGAAAGTTTCCATGAATAATATAATAAATAATAGGTAATACAAAAATATGTATTCATAATACCTATATATATATATATAACAATCGTAAACAATTAAATATAGATGAAATAAAAAATACATATATAAACACATCATAATCTTCTTGTGCATGTTTTGTTTATTTTAACAACTGTATATCGACTTACGAACCCTAAACTTAATATAAATATAGATACACACATATATGAGTTACGTAATAAAAATTTAAATGATTTGCTGTACCTATGTATGCACAGTGGTACACTGGTGCAATATGGTGCTCGATCCGAACACTCACACTGATGGGTTTCAACGATCAAATCGTCTGTAAAACGACAACAGTTGAATAAAAACGCCAAACCGATGAGATTTCCAAATGTATTCTACCTATTGTGCAGCGCGACCATGTTAAAGGTCGTGTTTAGGTCGTTACATGTTTCATACAATTTATCATCTCTTTAATTCAAAGCGGAATTAGGGACAATGATACGATGTCCGCGTTCACTATAATATATGACGTATATATATAAACACATAATATATAATATGAATGCATAGCAATCAGTCACGAATCACAAGTCACAGCGAGCAATACGATATATAATAATATATTAATACATGCGTCATTTTTCGGTCAGCAATTCAACGACGCCTTCAGAAATGACGACTTTATAGTTTATTATTAATCGTCTACTGCAACACGGCAATTTTTTCATTTTTATCGACCAACGCAATAGTAGATCCGATTAGAATTTTTAGCTCTATATACCTATACTATCATTTTTAACGCTGAGTTGACTTGGTGAACGACACTTATAAACAGAATAAATCGCTAGCTATGGAATAATTATTGTCCTGTATATCTATACTTGAAAGTTATATTGTATCAAAGACTTTTACTGGGGACAGAACGACTGTCTCTCTCTAAAAATAAAATAGAGCGATGCCCTCTAAGTACTTATTGTGATTAATAAAGTTTAATATTAACGAAAATATACTATACAGTTGTAAACGTTTTTATCCAGAAAAATATTATATTTTAAATGATTAAATAAAAAAAAAGATTGAATGGGTTGTATTCTACTATTTATAGTAGGTGTCGAGTACGGAGTAGGTTACTGTAACGAATATATTATATTTTAATTCAACGATATATCATTATACACAAAAAACGATTATGAGCTAACGAGCTAAAACACACGCAGTGTCACTAGTAGCTCCGATACTAAATTTTCAAAAAAAAATCATTTGCTTCACATTTTACAGTAAAAAATAAATAAGTTTTTATTTCATTATGAAACTCTTTTAAATGGTATAAAAATCTAAAATCTAGTATCTATGCTTGCTGATGTAGATACTAGAAGCACTCAAAAGTTAAAATCTTGATCTTTGATTTTGAATTAAACTATACCACGCAACCAAAAAAGGGGCCCATCTCCTTCTATGAAATATATTTTTTTTAATGCACACATCCAAAACAAACAATAAATTAATACTTTATAAAAGTATTATGATAAAATTTGTTAACTTATGAAAATGGAAATCGTGAACAGTTTGTCAGTGTGTAGTTCAATATGACGTAATGCATGGTATTAGCATTTTATTATTGATTATTGAATTATATTCAATAATTAATACTATTAACATAACAACATATTATTTATTATTCAATTATCAATTATTAGTTGATATTGGGTAATTTCATCAATATTAATGTAATTAATAATTGTAGTTATGAAACTTTCATTTAAGACTTAAAATAGAATTTGTTAATGCGAAACTTGTGGCGACATACAGACATATAGTGTGTTTGTTAAAATAATTTATAATTGTGTTTAACATAATATAATTTATACTTCATAGGTACCTACATACATTTCATAATTATGTACATATCTACTTACGTAGTTTTAATATGGTACAAAATTATAAAATTATATATAAAACTTAAAAAAAAGGTAATTAAATTTTTTTTTAAAGTGAGAAGGTTGAAATTTGAAATTATTGAGATGCGTTTTCAATTTATACCACCATAGCCTATGCCTAAAATTTATAGACTTGGTCGCTTGGATGCTTGGCAATGATTTAAACATGGTCTGTAAACAACAACCTGATTTCAAACTCCTATAATGGATCTTTAATCCGATACTGCAGAATGCGGGTGAAACTTACATAATTCATTATTATAGTAGTTAATAGTTACAGACAACGATGAATAATAATTATCGATTTATACGATAGTTTTACCACAAAAGTTTTTCAAATAATTTAAATATTTTTTTATAACTCAAAACTGATTTAATAATTTTTACTTACATAAAAATGAATAATTGTTCGAATAATCATATAAATCTTTGATAAGTAACGTTTAAATAATTTTAGAATAAAAGTAACAATTAACTAGGAAACCTAAAGAATTAGGTACTTTCATTATCACAATATTAATCAAGACTAATTTACAGTTTTAATAGTTTTATCCATAGGCATAATAAAAATTTGTCAATGTTTTTTTTTTTATTATTATTATTAAACCATAGATAGGTAATAAAAAACGGATAAAACACATAAAATTCAGAATTATCTATCACAATAATTTAGCCGACCACAAAAATAAAAATTAATCACTTTATCCGCCGCAACTAAATCTATACTTTATAGTTAATCCGACTATCCGATTGGCGGTTAATCTTTATTATTTATTCGACATTCCAACTTTTCGTTATTTTATGTAACTGTGAAGTGCAGTTTATATATTTTTTTAAATATTATAGTGTTTTCTTTTAAAAAAAAAAAATCCATAATATAAATATGACGTAACTTAAGAAAACCAGCTCCATTGTAATATTATATGGTAGTATTTTAAAAAAGATATAAATAATCAAAATGAGGCTCAATGTACCATTTGTAATAAAATAGCAAACTATAAGTTGAATTTATTACATTAAAAGGAAGCATATTATGTCCATTGACCATTTTAAAACGAGACAAAATTATGAACTCGATGATTACTAATTTAACGAATAATTATTAGGTTATTTAAACTTGACTAAATGTTTGAATGGTTATATAATATACTATAATTTTTAATTATTCACTGCATACTGAATATATTGATAAATTATATAAAAGAACTAACAGTCATACAAACAACAGGATTTTTCTTATTTTGTTTCTAGGTTAGACCCTCCAACTACGATTGACAAGACAGATGCTTCAACTTCGATAGAACCGCCGATAAAAAGATAAAGACAACTTCTATTATTAAACAGATAAATAGGTACTAATTTATATTAAAATTTAAAATTATATAGAATATATTTTAATAAATCCATAAAGTTAAAAATATAATTTTTATAAAAAACAAAAATAAATTTCTAGATGATTTATTATATACGTACACACTATACACTCAGCTGTTCACATTTCTATTTCAATATTTTTAAATGACAGATTTAATAAAAAGAATATAGAAATATCTGCTCGAATATATATATATACCTCGACAATTTTAGCTTAAATAATAAATAGTATATATTAATATATAAGTTAAGAATAAACGTATTTTATTTATTCAAATAGTAACTAAGTGGGAAAAACTTGATATCTTTAAAATATTGTAACGTATATTTATTTGAATAATTTTTTAACTTGAAACGAATAATTTAATTACGTTTTAGTCATACATTATTCAAAAAATTAAATTTTAAACATATTATTTTATTCGATAATGAATTATTCAAAAATTATTTTATGGTAAAAATTATTCGGTACCACCCATCACTAATTGTTAATCAAAAATAGATATATGAATTACCGAAAAGCATCAATTCATATAATATATTCACTTGTTATCTCCGACTTCGTTTAGCCGCACCACATGTTAAGAAATATAAAATAATATGTAATGTAACTAATTTATGGGCACCGTATAGTTATTTAAAGTTCAAGTTATTTAAACTTGAAAGCGAGCTGGCGTCTAATAGTCTAAACTCTAAAAATATCGTATGCAAATCTGATTATTATCACAATTTTACGTAAGTCATCGGCAACGCTTTCATTATTATGTTACTATCGCATCATCCAATTATTTTATTAGGTACGTCTCTCGTTGTACCTTATAATTCATTTCAATCACGGCTTCGCGAATGTACTAAAGTTTCACAGTTAGGCCAGTTAGCATTTCAATATTTTTTTTATAAAAATATAAATTTATTGATATTATTTTTAAGACATACTAAAATTTATTGTACAAAAGATTCCTTGATATTATTATTATAGTAATAGATTAATGACAGAACGAGCTCTTTAATCTATATTTTAGTAAAACGACACTTCATCGATTCTACCAGTAAAAGTACCTATCTATAGTTTTAAAGAAACCTATCAATTCCGTTTATTTAAAGTTTTTTAATATATTACAGTATATTATAATATACTATGGTTATTTATATTTTATACTTGAATAATTAAATTTGTAGCTTACCAATAAATATATCACTTTTTAAACTATTGGAAGAGTTAACTTTGATTTTACACATGTCCATCTTATGTTTTCAAAATGTATACCTACATTTATATCATTATCATGTTTCTTATTAGGCTACAACTCACCTGCAATGTATAATATAGAAGAAATAAACAATATTATACTAATACTCAATGGCCATTAGCATTGGTGTATTACCTTTTATTTTCGTTCAAAAAACAAGGAACGAATCTGAACTGTTTACCACTAAACTGCAACCCGATCCCGTATCGTTTTTTCACCAACTTATAAGTATATTACACTATTACCTATAAAATATTTTGTCACAATCTATAAATTCATATTTAATTTATTAATAAAGTTAAGAAGTAACCAGGTCGATGAATGGCACAATGTGGCCACGAGTAAAAGTTTGATAGATGGAGAAGTTTTGAAGCCATCTAACATTTTACCCATAATGGCGGAATCGATGGTATCGATGCAGAACGGCGTCTGACAAATCTGATTAAATTGATCGCAAAAATTCGGAGCATACCAGCATAATAGGTATAGGTACTATTATAATAACTACGGTAGTTAGATTGACAGTCGCTTTTACCTTCTACGTAATAACACCAACGTAACGGACGGATGAGAGAGGACTTGGCTCCGCGTTAAGTGGTACGTTTTATTCGTCCAGGAACTAATATTATTATTACAGATAAATCTAGTAATTGGGCGGCAATCCGCAGCGATGATATTGCTTAAATAAGCACCAGCCAGCGGACCGACTACGTTTAACGACAATAATTATTATTACTATTAATTAAGTATACGCTAACAAAATAGATTTTATTCGTTACGTGATAGCTGTTCAATTACAATAAATTATTACCGACAGTAGCGGAAGAAAATTATCACTGCACAACACACGTGAACGCCGGCGCCCTCCAATAATTATATAATAATCTATTTTTTTTTACATTTCAAACTTTTCGACTTGACACCCAGTTAGAAAACACAAAATTAAGACATGTTCACACTGCGTAGTTCCATACATGTCGCCAATGACGACTGTGCAAACAAACATTAGAAATGCTGTTCAATTTGAATTACCTTGCATTTACCTGCAACGCGAACCAATCACACGACTGAGGATGAGTTCATCGACCGTACAAGTAGGGACACGAGTTGACGAGTCGGCACACAAGTCCTACAAGAAGTCTTCAGTACACCACTAGGTTTGAATTAACGAGT
>VUJU01000163.1:0-133010 GCA_009835225.1 Aphis craccivora | reverse complement strand
AAGAGAATGTCAGTGCACAATATTTGTTTTCTCATTCAAGCCACACACGAAGTAGACAAAACGTATTCACACTACATCTTTTTTTTGTGTGTGTTTTTGAGTAATAATACAATTACACATTACAAGAATTAGAGTATATTTTCAAAGGTCTATCGAATTGCCAACAAATAACTTATTTGTTTATTTTAAGTGAATATATACTCAAATAATAAATTATAAAGTTGATGTCAAAATATAAAAAATGATTTTACGTTGTTACAATAGGTCTGATAGAAACCAATATAACGCTGACATCCTCTAGCAAAATATACAACCATATAGCTAAAAACATCTTACAATACAATTTACCGCAAAGAATCATAAGCCAAGTTAAAATTAAACCATAGATTTTGTATACCAGACATTAATATGTACACCAAAGTATTTACTGTATACAACAATTGGTAATATATTTTAAAACTCAAACACAACCAATTACTATGTGTACAACAATATTTAATATTCAAAGAAAAATAATGATTTAGAAAATGAAAGAGATGGAAACCAGTTTTATGTAATGGTTAAAACTTATTATTAATTTTAAATCGGTTCTTGATTATTGAATAATCAACAATCATTTTATCACAATAAATGTTGAATCTTAGGCTCATCTTATACAAATAAAAAATAGTTGTTTTCGTTTTCGTAATGATTATATTATATTCTATTAAAATTATAATTTTAAATACAAGTTAGCAACTGTTGTATGATGGGTATACTGATTAAAAAAATAATAATTATAATAATTTTAATACACAAATTAGCAACTGCCGTATGTTGCGTATACTGATTAAAAAAATAATAATTATAAATTATAATAATTGATGTTCAATATTTTAAAATTGTTCAAATTACTTCTATTTTTATTAAAAATGTAGCATTTGTCTCAGTCAAAAAATACATCAATAAATTTATCTATACAAATTATAACATAAATTGAACATATTTAATATTGAAGACAATAAAAAATATGGTCAATTAACTAAATCTAAAAAATAGACTTCATTATCTTTCTCTTAATTTAACCAAATCGATGTTAAATGTAATGTACCATCCAAATTAATGAGAACATACAATGAACATTAGTATCAATTTATTGAAATGAATAAAATTGTCAAATTTGAAGAATAGAATTAATATTTTAAAACCGATATTATACTATGATATATCTATAAAAACAATTTTAAACCGATGAATTGTTGAAATTGTTGCATCGTGAATGATTTGTAGTTTTATCAGAATAATATCAACTTAAAATGATTAAAAATAAAAGCCGAAACAATATATTGTTTAAATTTTTTATTGTTTATTCTTTTTTTGTTATGCGAGAATATTTGTCACACAGCACGAAAGTGCATCTTCTTTCATAGCGTACATATAAATATCCTTATTAACAGTATCAAGTTTGTATGTTATGGACTATATCCATTTTTTTAATCTGATTACAAATACAAAAAAGTGGTTTTCGTCATAACAAAAAAATCAAACTTAACTGTAAAATAAAAATTGATTAAGACAACATATGAATCTCCTATATGAAAATAATGAAATGGTAAAGATCTCGCAATTTATTTCCGCATGCGGTTTTCTCTCTAATATTAAAATTACAAATTAAAAAAAAAATAAAAATAAACAAAAAAATTGTATGTACAAAAAATAAAATTACATTTATATTTTACAGGAGGTAATTTTCAGTTAAAACCTTAATTAAATAAAAAATCCAATGGCATAATTTAATATTATACTCCTGGAAAATTAAAATGTAATTTTAAAATTCATCATAATATATCAGTCTGTAAAGAAATATTTTTACGGTAAATTTTGTAAAGTTTTAGTAAAAATATAGGAATCTCTAATATAAAAATTAAAAATTTGAATCCAATATTTATTATTATTTTTTTTTTGTTGAGACAAAACCAATTTTCTACAGTTTTTCTGTACAAAATTACTTTTTAATCTATAACTTAAAAATTAACTTATTTGTATTTACAAATTTTAAAATTAATATTTTCGAGGTACGAAAAGAAAAAAAAAAGATTCTGATGTGAATCTGAAAGAGATCACTCGTCATCGTCTTCGTCATCATCATCTTCGTCACTTTCATCTTTTACTGCCATCATTTGTTGTTGTTGTTGCTGTTGTTGTGCAAGGATTTGTTGTTGCTGCTGTACCAACATTTGATGTTGTTGTTGTTGTTGTAACAAGGTAGGCTTGCCCTTGTTTTTGTACTCGGTCATTTCCTATTGAGCAATTTCAGAAATAATTAATTTGGATAAACAAATATAATATTTATTGTTTAATATATTTAATTCAACATACTCTTTCATATCTGGCTTTATCTTTTTCTGCCATAGCTTCATACTTCTGTTTCACTGTGATATCAGCATCAGACCATTTTTTACCCAATTCTTTGGCTACATCACCAACGCCATATTCTGGGTTCACAGCCTTAACTTTTCCACGTTCATCATTACAAAACCAGAAGAAAGCAGACCTTCACAAGACAAAAATAAATTATTAATAAATATTTTATCAATTGCTTCAAAATAACAATGAAAAAAAAAAAAAAAAAAAATACTAACAAAGAGCGTTTTGGTGCATTAGGATCTTTGATTTGCTTCCTCTTCTTACCACGCACTTTTTCACCTTTGGGTGGAATATAGCTTTGCATTTCAGTATCATATCTTAACTTGTCCTTATCAGCCATCTCGTGAAATCTTTTCTTTTCCTTTTCATTCATTGTCTAAAAAAAATGTATACATATAGTAATGATAATAAATATCTAAATATTAATAAATATATTAATTATTGATTGGCTATTTATTTTAATTACATACATAATTTAAAATAATTGTACACAAATAATTCATTATTTAATTGCAGTTTAAATTACTAATGAATGATTGATTAAAGATTAATTAATAAATTATCAAATTAAAATTTCTGTCAATTCCAGACCTTTCCACCTGCACCACCATCACATAGCCTAACCAGCAAATTGATTTTTTTGTGGAACATTCAAATATAACCTCACGGGACATTGCGAATTTAAAGCTGAATACATTATTCTAGTATAGACAAAGTGGTGGCAGAACCTGCAAACGGGGAACGACCACATTTAAATTAATACGTGAATATGAGGTAAGGAGGACTCAAACCACCAATTCAGAACGCGATATATGAGGAGAGGGGAATATGGAAACAGCAGCAGAATTCACAGGGTAGAATTCGTCGATATTATATAACTCTCCGACCCCTCTGCGTATCTCCGCACCGACACCCAGCCATAGTCGATGTATCTTTGAAAAGAGCTTAATGTGCGAGAACCGCGTGCGCGAGTGTGTGCAGGCTGGCTATTACCCGCGCTGCGAGGGTGCGACGAACACAGGGTGATGTTTAGGGAAAGAGGAGGGTTAATTTTAATAATTGCGCCAGCGCTCTCAGTTTTAAACTCCGCCGCCATGTTATCCCCGCACCCTCCAGAAAACAACCCCAGCATTTTACACACAAAAAAATCGATGGCAGAACCCCTGAGCTCATTCCTATACACACACACACACACACACACACACACAGCAATATTCCTCCCTCCACACCCCCCTCCGTCGTTGTCGACACTAGCAGGCTACTACGATTCCTGCAGTTTAATTTATTATTTTACCGTTTTTAATAATAAATAGGAACTCGCGCCACAACATTTATTTAGCGAACGCGACCAAACACAACAATAATAATATTCATAATATAATGTACTATTATTATTATTATTATTACGACGAGACGACGGCGATGATTGTGGCACGGTGTACAAAAATACACGACTGAAAATTCGTCTTTGGCGTTATACCTAACCGTATCATAATGTTCGAAAGAAAACGAATTCGCCCTCCATTCCTTCCCCTTTTAATCACCGTATGGCGTTTAACGTGTCATCCTCCGGCGTGCATCGTCCCGACATCGGGTGTTTTTGGCCGAAATGGACGAGAATAAAATAAAACGCCTGCTTATACATTATTAATAATATAAGCGCGCGCGACCGTGTACAATTTTTGCACACATAACGCGAGCACGCTACGGCGTTGTACGCGGATTGCGAGAGCGGTTGTGAAATAATATCTATACGGACGGGAAATTATTATATTGTTAAATATTGTAATATATTATGTTATTTTATTTATGTACGAAAAAACGCGCACAAACGCGGCGGCGGCTGGCAGCAATAACGCGGAGACGGTTAGAGAATATTATATTATTTTTTTCCTTCGATATTATTGTTGGCAGCAGTGGGTGCCGGTTAATCGTGCGTGTGTGCTCGTTCGTCGTTCGTGAGCGCACGACGATGGCGGGACGGATCGAGCGCGCGGGGTAACGACGATCTAACGTACAAAAACTGGTTCCCTGGTATGTGCTGGATGACTGCTGCCGCTGACCCATCCTCTCACCCCCTTAACGGAAAACCAGTCCTACGGAACCCCAGCCGACCGGCAACAACAGCAACCGCAGCACACGGTCATAAAAATACGTGGTGCTGGCGCAACAAACCAGCGCGGGCACACGCACCATTTTGTTTCGACGAGACAACGAAAATCGAAAACGTTTGGTTTACAAAATATTACAATATTAATATCGCGCGAGCAGAAAACAACCGACGGGTGCAATGGTATTCGGGAGGTTAGGTTCCAAAGTAGAAACGACACACCACGCCGAATATGTAATAAATATAAATATGTATGTAGCATTGGACGATATAATGATATTATTTTATAAAACACACAGCAACGGTCTTGGAAATTACGAAATCGTTACAATAGAAGAATTCTGTACTGCAGCAGAGTAGTAGTAGTAGTAGAGAGCAGGTGGTGCGGCGCGTAATCGCTTTTTGTATCTACTTATATATACATATATAATATTATGTTGTTATGGGTGTTATAACGACTACGACGACGACCGAGTAATTTCCTACCAAAAGAAACGGTTTTGGTTAAATTTTTTTTTTGTTTACGATTCGAATTTTAATGAATTCCAGCTGTCGACGCGAGTCATACACACAACGAACTCTGATGGTATTCACGGGTCGTATTAGACTTTTTAATTTGGAATGGAAAACGAGATGAAAAAAAAATAAATAAAATACAACCTATACACTCCATCGTATCGATAGTAAAATCGCAACGGAAATTTGCCAAGAACAGATTCTGTAAGAGAAAATTTACCGATTTTTTTTACCATGACAACTCGGTTTATAGTCGACGGTTCACGAGAGGCTCGATTTGGGTCTGGGAGAAAGGAAAAATTACGGATTTTTATTTTATTTTTTGTCGGTCATCAGAAACGTAATATTATTATACGTCGTCGTCAGGGGACACCACAACACAGCGCGCAGTGCGACGACTGGCATGAATTTTTTTTTTATTATAATTATGCGCGCGCGGCCAATTAGCCGTTTTGGTGTATGTGTGAGTAATAGTGTTAAAATATAAACGTAAATGATTCATAGGTTTTGTGACACTGACCTTCCACCTTTCGGCGCATTTCTTCGAGAACTCCGCGAAAATGACATTCTCGTCGGGGTGTTTCTTTTTGTGCTCTTCGCGGCACGTTTGTACGAAAAATGCGTACGCGGTCATACGACCTCTGGGTTTAGCATCTGTCCCTTTGCCTCTAGGCATTTTCCCTCGGTTCTGAAAAACAAAAATATTCACATTATTATTAATTGATAACAAAAGAAAAAAATCGTCGATGTTATTCGTAAGGCAAAATTTCATTAACACAAAGTGCGAACCTCACGTGTCAACGGATAACCACAACAGCCGCCCCTCCTCCTTACTTTAGTCATTTATTTTCATTTAACAGGGGTAAAAACTACTAAGCATCTTTAGATCAACCGCTTTATATAAAAGTTCTTACAATACTACATAATATTTTAGTTATCAGATATAACACAAATGCATACATGGAACACCTGAAACTAGTGGAATTTGTGCACATTACAATAATAAACATCTGCCTTTAATATAACAACATGTACATAGCCATATATAAACTACAATTACTAAGAGGACTAACCAATTTAAAATTTTAAAATAAAATTTATATAAACATTTCCTAATACAATCACAATTCAATTCAAATAATTCAATATACTCCTGGTGATTGAATTTAATAATAATGCACGTGAAAAATAAATGTTCAAAGGCTGTTAATTCATAATAGTTCACAATAATTATTACATTATGAATATAATCGTTGCATCATTAGAGCATCTAATGTTGTTACCAAAAATCGGTATCAACAAATTTATCAACAAAAATAAAAATATATTAATGGCATTCAGATGTATCGTATTATTAACTATAAATAACACCCGTATATACATTTATTTATAATTTTAATGAAGTCAAAATGACAATGTTTCAAAAATATGTGTATCACTTTAATGTTAAGCTTTGTTAAAATAGTAATAATTTATTGCTGAATAAAAAGATAACCAATAAAATTGAATAAAAGTTTAATAGCTATTAAACCGCATCTGTGTCCAGGGCTTTATTAAGGTTCAGAGTAAAATAAAAAACAGGTTTGTCACTTTAGAGTTGAATTCACGGAAATATTTATCTACTTAAAACGAAACCTTTACATTAGTGACATACAACCAAAACGAAAACAAATATTATAAATTTAAAAATATCAATTATTGAATATATTTACTTGAAATATTGAACAAGTAAATATACCGTTTGAAAGGCAATAAAATAGCTCCAGAAAATTTGAAGTCTATTTACCAATTAGATTTCAAGCAAAGTTTTATTTAACAAAACAAAAATAAGTTTCTATTTTAAGAAAAGAAGACTTGTATTAACAAACAAAATGTTAATAATAAATAATTCAAACAAATATTAAATTATTAGAAAATATCATTGAAAGTTTTACCAGTTTTAGAATAGAATCTATTTTAATTCATATAATTTTGGGAATATCAAACAAAGTAATATTAATATTATAGTAGTGGCGTATGGAAATACCAAGATAACACGAATAATTCAAATATAAATATATTTAATATTAAAATATCATGCTCATAATAATTTGGACAAGTTAAGAAATGTGAGTAATAATAGTTTAAATTGTTTAAAATAATCTGAAATATAACTAGGTACTCTCTTCTTTTCATTCATTAGGAAGTGTTTTCAACGTGTTCATGATTTTGAATTGTTCTAAATAGCAAAGTGAAGCATTTTAATGTAAATCGACAATTATTGAAAGCGAAGGCTAATGACCTGGGCCAATTAATATAAAAATAAAAATCATTCTTCACATTACGGTCATATAGACAACGCGCAAATAGTTTGATCAATGGTATAATAGTTTTATCAATGGTTTCCACAATTTTAAGATAATTCGACAACAGTTAATCATTAAATTAAAACAAGTGTAATAATATTATATATGAATATAATTATTTTATCTTTTTTTCGTCCTTTCGTTATAACTGAACTTAATAAGCAAAAATATAATCAATTATACCACCGTATATGTTCGTAATAGATAAGATAATAAAATAAAACTTTTGAAACAATTAATTAGTCAAGACATAAAAAGCACAAACTCCGACCAAATTCGATTAAACCGAAAAAAAAAAAACTGGTTTTACTGCCAGTAAAATAACAATTATTAAAATAAAAAAAATAACAGTAAAACCTGTAACTACTCTAACAAAAGAAACAGGTTTTTATTTAATCCTTTCCCGGGTACTAAACGATTTTGAAGTTCTTAAAATATTTTTACTAATTAATGTACAATGCCAATAACCACGAGCGGAAAGCAATTAACGTTTAAAAACATACCTATATTATCAATTGTACCTATTTAAAACTTAAGTTTAAGTAAAAATAGTAATGTGCGCCATTATTTGTAATATTAAATAATAAATAATAAGGAAATTTGAATTAGGATGAAAATAATACAAAAAATAATTTAGATACACCGAATAATATTTAAAATTTACAACGCGAAACCAAACGAATAGGAGTGAATAATAAATTATTTTCTTGTAACTGCTGGACCAGAAATAATAATCCATGAAGGCTATAGAACCCTAAAAAACCTTGGCATTGGTCTGTCTTTGTGAACAATTAACATCTGTTTATATTTCATTGGTACTCAAAATATATAAATAATAATTTTATTAAAACATTTAAAAATATACTAAAATGATTACAATTAGTTAATTTATTTGTCTAGAACACAGCGGTCGTGTCCTATAAATGAATAAATCAAAAATAATCATAAGAACCGAATAGGGAAGCATAACGTATTTGTTTTCTAATAGTACATTAGAACGGCAACTAAAATTACACAATATTATTGTACAACTATTTATAAAAATAATCAAGTCTATTTTTGGGAACAAAACTAACAACAACAAGAATATGGGACGAAAACTAGTTGCTATTACCACTCGGATATTATTGGAATTTGTACGTTTCCAAGAGTAATAATACCTGGGGGTTTTGGTTAAATCGTTGACGGACCATAATATTTACAATTTTTAATCAGCAAATAATTAAATGAGAAGACAAATTATAATAAAAACGTTGACCACTATCACTGTTTTACAAGAACAATGTTATAACATAATAATAATAATAATAATAATATAATGTGGGGAACTCGCGCGTTGTTCTAAGGCCACATAACTTTCTATTTATCTACTCAATGACAAATTTATCAGTCGGAATTGCAGCAAAAAATGCGTACAATGTTTCGACGCTTTTCGCGCGAGATTATGTGGAACAATAAAAACGTAGGCAGCAAAATACCGACGTGATCAGATATGGGTAAATCTTAGGACTTGAACGATGATAATGTATCGTTACTTACATATTTTTAAACGGGTGAAAATTCGAAAAAAAGTGGAAATTGTTGGACTCGACAAATAAAAACACACGTCATATCGGAAAGGTTGGGGTAACAGAAAAACAAGCGATGTGTGGACCCAACGGGACGTACACGTGAATGAATCCATCAAACTGCACAACTCGCAACGTACGTCGAGATAAGGTGATGCGGCGCGCTGTTCGTTCTCACATCTCCGCGTCACGCGGTTAATGATAATTAACGTAACTGGCGTTGTTGGGATGCACACACACACACACACAACAATAATTATTGTTGTTGTTTTAGTCATTTGAATAAAATACCAACGGCCCGAGATAAATAATAAACGTACAGTACTACACACCACATAGGTTTAAACCAAAATAAAAAGCGACGGTCGTCGAAAAATAACGACACGGTGCGCTGCTGGCCAGACCATCGACCCAACATATAAAACAAACCGGCAAACGAAAAACGATGACCGGAAGATCGCGGGGACGACGCACGCGAATAATATTTCCATTTATCGGAGACAAACGCGCGTAACTCGATATTATATACCCATCGTACAGAACACGATGAAATACGTTTATAATAGACACAAATAATATAATATATTTATGATAAATAATCGTGTACCGAGCGCGCGCGCGCGAGCGCGTTGTCGCGTTATCAGACACACCACGCACACGACGTACGTAACGTACGTGCATGGGGAATAAAACGCCAACGCTAACCACGTACACACGACCACCTAACAAACAACAACACCACCAATTTTTACCATGATCGAGTTTGGCGACGGTACGTTGTGCACGTTTTGAATGTTGTTGTCCATCGCTCCCGGGTACGACCACCATTGGGCCGCGGCGGCAGCGGCGATACCGTAGCTGTCGGCGTAGTTGGCCATCGGGTTCCTGGAGCTGCTCGTCACCGTCGTCGACACGTTGCTGTTGCTGTTGCTGGTCGACACGCCGCCGGTGTTGTTCAGCTGCTGTTGCTGTTGCTGTTGCTGCAGCTGCTGGTGCTGCTGGTGGCTGAACGACGACGCCATCTTATAGAACTGCTGAGCCGCGGACACCGCAGCAGCCGCTTGCTGCTGTTGCTGCTGCGCGGCTGCCGCCACGGCGGCCAGTTGCTGCTGGTGATGTTGGTTCAGCAAGTGCTGCTGCTGCTGCTGTTGTTGTTGCTGCTGCTGCTGCTGTTGCTGCATGTGCTGTTGCTGCTGCTGCTGTTCCTGGCTGTTGCCCCACCACAGGTTGGCCGCGGCGGCCGCGTGGTCGTCCCGGTTGCCCCAGCCGACATTGTTGCCCGCGCGGTTCTCGGACATGCCGCCGGACTGCGAATGGTGCGGGTTTTTTCACTTACGGAACACTGTACACGGTCGGAACACCAGACGTGACGCACAAACGCGCGTACACTGGGCACTGTGTGTGTTTGATACGCGGCGGGTGTCGGTAGTCAAATTATGTGTATATATTATATACTGTACGAACGCGGCGCACACGTTACGTGGTCGGCGTGTGCGTGTGTATATGTATGTATATATTCGGTCGGCTCGCGTACGTACGTATGTGCTGTGCCGCCGAGTGCGTAGCGGGGCGAAATCGAATGTATATATGTGTGTGCACCACGCGAGAGTATGTGCGGAAAAAAAAAAACAAAGGGAACGACGGACGCGTGTGTATAGTATATAATATCTCACTGTTAACGCGCGACCGACGGTTAAAACTGCGGTGGAAAAGGCGGAGAGAAGGAGAAAAAAATAACGAGGCAGACCTGCGTGTTGCCCGCCACTAGCCGAACGACGACGACGACGGCGACAGCGGATGTTACCCCCACCGCCCGTTTCGTAAAAACCCAATGGCGCGGCCGGCCCCTCCGACCATGGTGTAGCTACCGGTAACCGGCATTGCCAACCTCATCTCTAGAAACCGTGAGCGGCCGAACAAAGAACATTTATGTGCGCGCGTACTGTCGGGACGGGACGGGGGGGTGGGGCGGGCGGGCGACCGGGCTGGCAGGCAAACCAACGGGCGCGCGCTCGAGAGAGACGGAACGTGAGAGGGACGGACGCGGCGAGAGAAACGGAATAAAAACCGCGCTCGCTCGCGCCAAGGCCACCGGTCGTTCAAGGTTTCCGCAGTTCACCACCGCCGACGTAAGGCGCGCGCGGGCAGCAGCGACGGCGTACGAACGACGCACACGGTGGTGGCGGCGTCCTTTCCCTTTTTTTTCCCTCCAGCGACACACGCACTCGCACGGATACGATAATATTCTCTCTGGGAGCAAACGCGGTTGGTCGTGTGGCTGGTTGTTGATAGTGACGAGGGGCACGGTTTTCTCAATAAAAGAAGTTTTTAAACGAAAAATTATCGTATCGCCGAGTAACGAAAAAACACCACCACCAACATTACCGTGTACACACTGTAGCCACCACCGCCGCCGCCATCGCTCGTACGGACAGATGAAATAGCATGATAGTATCACAACATATTATAAACAATAATGATAATATTGTATTCGAAAATACGTGCAGCAACCGTGATATTATTACATAAGTAACAAAAACGTGCGTACGATAAAAAAAATGGCGGGATTTGACTGGGGATAATAATTTTTAATTTTTCTCGTACGTGGCCCGCCGATTTATCGTTTTCGAATTGAACAATCGATACACGGTTACGGAACCGCTGCCGCTCGGCATCGTGGTTAATGATGGTTATTCTCTTTGGATTCGTGCCGTACGCACGATGCGCAAACAGGGAAACACGCGGTACGGCGTCGAATTGGCGACTGCCGCCGATACATCGCGGGCGCCCGCCAGCGGAGAGTACACGTACAAACGGCAATGGCTGCGCGACGGCGTCCTCTCGGTCAATAATAATAATAACATAAAGCATAGGGATATTGTGTGTCGCGTATTATTTTGTGTTTGCGCGCGCGCGCGCGCCCCGCTACCGCCGCCATTTATTCTTGTCGAATAACACGGGTTTTTCGAAATTCGAAATAGAGATTACCGTTAATAATAAATTAGAAAGATAGGTAATCTTCTCTCATACAGAAAATATTAAATTTTTAACGTTCTGCTATAGACCACAAACAACGATTTCCAATGTCAACGTTTCTATGCCAAATTTTACCAATACCAAATGATTAAAAAAATCCGTTATACGATAACAGCCGGTACGTCCTCGTCACGGCACATAAATCGCGCTAGGTACACGATAATAAACTTGTCCGTGTACCTAAATAATACTATTGGGGGGTTGTGGCTGTCGTTCGAATCCACACACAGATTCGTTTGTTTGTAATCTACACACGACAGTGACAAAAAAAAAAAACCTTTTGGACAAAGAAAAAAATCCAACGACAAGACAAGACACAATTTCAGATTACCATGCATCGACCTTGACGAACATTTAACCGAATCTGCGATTTTGAGTCGCCCTGCATTGTATAACGGCGTAAAGAGGAGCACGCACAAGCATAGCCCAGCCGAGCACAGCATGTGCTGCCGCCGGGGAATGGGGATGCAAAAACTTTATTACTGCTTGGCCTGTGCGCGCCCTTTTATCATTGATTATAAATACACGGCATTTAAATCAATGATTTCATGCACACAGCCGCACGAAATCCTGGATAATTCGTTGTCCTCCACCGTTCGTAACGAAATATTGATATTACGATATTAATTTACAATTTATTCGCCGTGGTAATTATTAGCAGTAATAATTATAAATTAAAAAAATAATAGTTGATATTATTTTTGTTTTTATCCAATAAATGTATACCTATATAAATATGGTGAACTTATTACTTAAGACGTTATTTAAAAAAATGTTCTATCTCAAAAATTTAAAATTATAAACAATTTTCTTGATTACATAGAACCAGTAGGTATCACATAACACAAGTTTATATAAATATTATTTCAAATATAATTGTATAAATTCTATAAATGCTATAATAACTAATAAGGTTATCGAATAAATATAGGTAATAAATAATTATATCACTGAAATAAAATATATCTATGTATACTTAATACCTGTGTAATAAAAAAGTATAACGAGTGGTTTTATTAAAAAATGATGCACAGAAATGGTGATTAATTTTCAATATTTATTATTTATAGATGTATACGTAAAATAAATATGACTATTTTTATACCAAAAAAAATAAGTAAAATTGAAGTTCATTTTTTCAAAATATACAATATACATGTATGAGAATACTTATGTAAACTAATGAATTATAATAAAAATAATGTAGGTATGTAGCAGAAATTATAATCAGCCAACTATTTATTATTAATCAATCGTAGGTTAATTTATTTCTATGCAGTAAAATATAACAGATATAAAAATTATGATCAAACAAAGTCTATTCATGCAAAATAAAATGGTTGTTAAACGCAACACATAGAAAAAATTATTTTTTGAAAAAAAATGTTGAACTTTTGAATTTTGAAAATTTGTTTTTCTAAGTAGATAATAGTTATGGAATTTCGATACATAGTATATAATTTAGAAAAATCATATATTATTTATTTAATTTATTCAATATCATATTAAATCATATTAATATCATATTCAATATAACTGCAAATTAGTTTGATTACGTTATTAAAGAATTTAAGTATGTGATATTTCAATTCTCAGATACATTAGCGAGACTTAAATATTCGTATTGCATTAAAATAACGAGTCAAATATCTAAAATCATGAGAAAACATTAAACAAGAAAAACACTGATTAGTGACTACTATTTACATACCCCAAACTTTAAAATATTATTATTTATTAGTAGATTATTAATAAAACACTTGCAGTAAATAATGTTGTCCTTTTCTAGACATGCCCATTAGTTAACATAAATATATATTTAGTAATTATAAAATCTTAAAATTCGTTGTAATTATTTTAAATTTATACAATTTACAAATATTGCCAATGGGAAAACAATAAAATCAGTAAGGCAATGAATTAAAAAAAAAAAAAAATTTCTAAAATACAATGTTACAATAATATACTAATATTTGGGAAATTCAAAACATGATTAATAAATCTATAATAGTTCTTGGTCAAAAAAACAAATAAAATTCCACAATAACTATCAACATTTTTTTAAATGTAACTAAACAAGCCAACAAGCGGCAATTAGAGGGAAAAAACACGTTACTGTTAATAGATACTAAAAAACTAATTTACATACTAAAATCTTAATTGTCCTGAACCTGACACAATTCTATTGTTTAGTGTCTTTTAGTATATCTACACAGGGATCTACGCAATCAATTACATAATACGATATCAAATTATTATTTCGTAACCAAACAACCCTTAAAAAATAAAAACTGTTCTCAGAAATCAAACCAATCTAGAATCTTTTATTCTTAACTATACCGTAGCGGTTCACGAAGCACCAATAAACAAATTAGATAAGGAATTAAATTAGATTCATGATTATTTAACCTGCCAATTAAATAATATTTACTTTATAGATGTCGGTAAGTTAATAATACAAATTACATAATATACTTACAAATACGTCTTCTTCCGGTAAAAGTAAAAAAATTTTTTTAACAATATTTCAACCTAGTGGATAGTGTAACGTTATAAAGGACAATAATTGTTTCTCAGATAGCAATAATATTCTAAGAACCACTAATAGCAGCGTTATTATAATATAATATTATTGTGTACCTACCTAATTTTACCGAAACGAGTCTGAATTGTTGAAATTTAAAACGACTTTATTCGAACACAGAATATCACAATTCGTGTACAAGAATTTAAAAACTGTTAAACCCACGGAAATGGTTTGTATTATTTGCTTATGGTGTGTTGCGGCGTCCCCATTAGTCGACGCCAACGTTTTGGTGGTAAGTAGTATCAATGGTTTCGTAATGTTTCGTGCTCGGTATGCTAACGCTATCTGTCGGACTGAAAAGCATCTAACGTCCCCCTATCAATCTACCAACCGTCTTTTGACCGTTATGTAAACATTTCTTCGGTGCATATGGTACTTCCCTGTATTATAATGCTCTACGATTATACTTGTTGTGAAACTACAAACTATGTTACGACGTTATCCTATACAATTATTATTACATTAAATCAGCTCTAGGGCAACAATATACTATGAGAAATGATAAATATTGTCATTTCACTAGCCAATTGATTGTCGGGGAACAATTAACGTCGGCTGATCTACATACACAATAATAATAATAATAATAATACCTGCCAACATCACACCAAGACTCAATAAAACCCATAGATGGTTACGTACGATAAAAAGAAGAGCCAACGACAAAAATGGTTTATTTAAAAACAACAAGTGTGATGACGTATATAAAAATAAGACATTTTTAAAGAAATAAGAAACGCGCATAATCAATTTTAACTACACTTAAACAGTTGTCATTCGGCAATACAAATAAAACAGCAGTTGTAAAAATAAAGCAATTCACCGATTTGCTAGATAATATTATGTAACACATAACGATAATAAAAATTAATTAATATATTGTTTTGTAGGCACTTGATAATTGATAATAATAACAGTAGTAATTATAATATCTATGGCGGTTTAATCATCGACGAGCGTTTACAGCAAACGCGTATAACAATATTGTAAAAGTAGAGTTAAAATAATAATACTTACATAATATATATTTTGATTTCAACTTCACTGAGAACTCTCTGAGATCAAGTTTGCTCCGTCCGGTTGACTCTGAAGATTACACACCGTCGATATTAAATATTCTGGAGCTAGAAACGAACAAAACGGACAAGAGACATTAGACCGTGGCCAATAATATGTAAATTCGATAAACGATCGACGTCGTGTGCATAAACAATGTTAATAACAATAAAAATATAATTAACAAATCAACGACGACACGATGATAAAATATTCCAACGACCGTTTTTCGTTGTGTCAATTATCATCGTCGTCGGTAACACCTTCCTCCATGCGCGTTCTCCCCTCCACCCGGCAAACCAAAAGGCGGCGCGGACAAGTTTAACGCGCGTTTTTGGTTTCAAAATTACTCCATGACAACGATGCATAATAATAATAAAAATTCTTGGTCTACCTACCACCTACCTACGCGGCGTCCACCCCCATAAAACACACACGATCGCAATATTATAATAATATGTAATAATAATAATAATAATAATATATAATTTCGTCCGCCGAGAGCGTCATCAAACAGTCGGGCGGCGGCGGAGTGCCAAACCCATGGCGACAGCGGCAAACGAGCAACGTTAAACGATATAATTATTATTAAATACGAATAATAGATAACGCGTACGGCGGTACGGTTGTTGTTTTTGTTGTTGTTGCGCGCGGTGACCACCCGCGGGCCTACACGTCTGCTATCACTTTTGCGGGGGGCCGTCACTCATTATGTAGTACGATGGTACTAACTGCGACCGCAAGTAGTGGTATCGGCGAGCGATTTTTTTCCGATAGTGCGGCGAGAAAAATCGCAAAATCGGATGCGGGTCGTCGGCGGAAATATCGAGACGACCGGGCCGACGGATTCGCACCGACATCGGTTTGCCGCCATTTTATGTGAGCGCTTGCGTGATGTTTGAATCTATTCGAGAATAGTTCCTACGGACCTTCGTGCGTCGTACCCGTCGAAATGTCGTTTTCGTTTCCATACGAATAGAATCTGTGCGATGTTATGTTTTATACACCGAGAAAGACGCTAATATAGAAAACTGTAAAGTGTAAACATCGTCCTACGGACTGGCGGGGGGGTGGGTGGCGAACGTAACGCGAAAACGGCGGCGGCGGCGCCGCCGCCGCCGACTGATAGATAAGGCGTACCTATATTATACCGAGAGCGTGCCCGTAAATGGACGTGATCGTTTGGATAGCGTAAGGCTAAAAACACCCTGGCAAAACCCTATGGGCGCGACGATCGTATCGCATTCGATTTTATCGTTATTATGATTATTATTATACGCGAAAGGACGGACGGCCGCCGAGGCGTCGCCGTTGACGTTCGGAACGTCGTGAAATCGCCGTTTTTTTTTTCGTTTTCGGCGACGACGTCGGTGACCAACATTAACGGATGACCGTCGCGGTGAAAAATCGTGAAACACACAATGAACGTACATTGTTTTTCGCCCAGACGAACACCCCGTGTACGTACCAGAATCGTAAGATTTGCAATGCCGTTTGAGAGTCGTTCGTGGTGTGCGGACGACACAAAATACACAGGTCGTACGGGAAATCGCACCAGAAGTAGCAGCAGCAGCAGCAGCAGCAGCAGTGGTAGCAGAGTTTAATAATAGTGCGTGTTATCGTGTCGGAAACGAGCGAAAACAACGGTATCGCGAAGGCGAAAAGATGAACGGACGACGATGACTGACGGTTATCGACGACGACTGCGACAAAAACGACGGCGAAATTGTCGCCAGGTCGAAGCGACGGGAAGACACAATATTAACGATCAAATGCGTAGCACTGTGGCAGAGCGTAGTTGTACTGTCGTAGAGGTAGAAAAGCGAGAAAAATTAGGAAAAAAAAAAAAAAAAAAAAAGCGCATATATAAATACCTGGCAGATGGACGTGTGTATATCGGTCGGTCGGCAGTACTGTTGTATGTACGCAGCGCGGTGAACAGGGGGTCCGCGCGGCACTCGACCCGTCGCCCGGCCACCATTGGCCGATTTTATATAGACCGCGGGACCCGGCCAATCCGACGGCGTTATTTCGAAATCCGTTGGGCCGCGCGCGAATAATTCATGAGCCAACACACACACACACACACACGCGCGCGCACTCTCGCCGCACACGGTGTACACACACACACGCACACGAGTAGTACGCGCCGCGCACGCACACCCGAGTAGCAGCAGCAGGCTCGCACGGCGCACAGCATAAAACATAATATACCTATATACATATATATATAATATTATATTATATTATATTATAACGCTATAGCGTTGGTGTGTGCGTTCAAGCATACGTATACGTATATACCGCGCGTGTGCATCACACACGACGGGTGCGCGTACACACACACACACACACTCTCCAACGTGTATATCTTTTTTTTCTCTCTATAGTCATATTGTCCTTTTTTCCACCGTTTATAATGCCACTCTACCAACCCCCTGACCTCCGCTCATCCGTTGTCGTCGCCGCCGCCGTATAACGTATTACAACGTACGCGCTCACATACATAATATATTATTATATACGTTATAATATGTGTACCGTGTGCGAGGGCATTACACATACACTCACGCGACAACACACGTTATAATATTACGTGTACGCATATTGTATAATATATATATATATACATATAAGTATTGTGTGTACATACCCTTTCGGGCGAAATGCACGTCGCGCGCACACGAAGTACCTACGCTCTCGTTTAGCCGCTTCGAAATAATTTTGAAATAATGCTAATGTAATAATACATTTTATTTATTATATCGACGAAAACATTAATATCGATATTCACCAAACAAAATACATAATATTATTATACTATATTGCACGAGAACTCGCACATCCCGCGTGGTCGCGAGATACCCACAATTAATGTTATAAAATTAGATCGTCACGATGTCACCAGTTTTTCATTGATAATAATCAGAATATAATCGTTGTTCGTGCTACAAAACTCGTTTGGCGATTTGAATTCGGGGCGATAATGTTTCCCGCGAAAAAAAACTGACAACACTTCCCCCCCTTCCCCCGTCATCGTCGTTATTTTATTATTTAATCCAATAATAAGTAATAAATTGATCGTGGTAACTTTCAAAACAGTTGGCTAAAAATAATTATTCCGAGTTATTATAATATTATTTATAAATTATAATCGATCAAAAATCGTATCTTATCTTATTTTTTTTAACAATGCGCGTCGGCTGATGCACGTTTCACTGATTGACGAATTTTATTTCCATTTTTAAATGTATTATTATGACCTTACACTAAACGCTATAATACAAAACCCTTAAATAAAATGCATCGCCTGGAAAATTCGCAGAGAACCAAATACCAATATTGTCCGTTAACCTAGATAATTGTGGAACTAGTATCGTTCACGGGTCATACGATAATTTATTATAAATATTTAAATCTAAAATAATATCTATAATATTAATTATTATACACTTTGCCCACTTTATATAGGTACCGTCAAAATAGGTACCTACTCAAACTCCATTTGACAGACGGACAGGTTGATACAAGCGATGGTCGTGACGTGTTTAAATGTGCATTTAATAAATAATAATATCATATTATTTCTTTGAGCTTAATAAATATGAACATATTAAAATACAACATAAACCTATACCACAGTACCATACGTCCATACACTAATGTCTAATATATTAATACAGCTGCTGCACTGCTATAGCATGAGCAATGAGCATGTGCACGAGGAAAAGCGCGCGTAAAGTCGTAACCGAGCGCAAATTGCAATTTTCGTTATTAACGCTCTTTATAATATAGGTATGTTTTTCTGAAAAATTATTGTCTATTGAATTATCTAATGATAGGTTTTAAAAATAAATACAAATAAAAAAACGAGTAAAACTAATTTACAATACTATATTATATAGCTATATAAGTGCATCTATATTGTACATTTCAGTACCTAATTACTTATTTGCTGACTGCATAAGTTTTATAAATTATCATATGATTATATAGCATAATATATAATATACCATCTATATTATTACACGTAATATGATATATGTATTAAATCTACAGAGTACAAAATAAATAAATGGATTTATATATAGAGAGATTAAATCATACTTTCAAGTGCTATTCCAACTATACATTTCAAACAAATAAAAATATTTTATGATGAAATATCATTATAATGCACCTACTACCTACCTAATGATTAATTAACAATATTGTTACTCAACTATACAGTATTAAAATTTATAAAATAATAAATGTTTAAATTGTAAATTGTAAACTGTGTGCAAAAAAAATTGTTTTTAAAATATATTATAAGTAGGTGCCGATGGATAACACTTGATTGTACCTTGTGAATAAATTGTGATACCTTCTTCGCATAGTTATTCGCATACGTTATACACTTGCAGTTGCAGTAATGCAGTAATGCTCGCCAGCACACTGCGTTCTCTGAAATCTGCTATAGGTATGCATACAAATTTAATAATATTGTACATTATGTAGGATTAAATATACGTATAAATGCGAATATAATATGTATATACGACTGTTGTATACAGTGTACACCTATAAACGCGGTTTTACAACATACAGAACTTAGATATATAAAAATGACTAATGAATAATGATATTATCTAAAATATTATACGACTAAGCTACATTGTTATTTATAGACCGATGGTACATCCAAAGGGGGTTTAAGACGCTGACCCCCTCTCGTCAAAAATTAATATTTCGTGATGTTTTTTTTTGATATAAAATTATTATTAAAAATTATTTGAAATTATTGACTTGTGTGTAAATGTGTAATAAGCTACTGTACTGAAAAAAAGGACTGATGGACAATAGAAAAATGTATAAATCACAATCATTAATTTTAGAATACCTAGTCTATTCTATTTTTGTCATTGTGAACAAAAATCATTATTCTTGAATGTGTACTTAGTATAGAATTATTGTCATCTCCGACCTCCGTAGGTATAAATGTACAATAATATTATAATATCGTTGTCTTACTTTTTGAAAATTATTCATCTATGTTTAATCTAAATCCGGGATTTTAAACATTAAATCAAATCGAACTATACACCTACCTACAGATTCATTTTGGATTTTTATTGTCTTAATATTAATTTTAAATTGTTAAACTTAGGTTAAAATTATTTTTTATTTATGAATTTTTAAATTGTAAATAAATTATAATAATTTCATGATTAGGTACCTATATTTTATATTAATACCTATACAAACAATCTTATGTTGTAGTTATTTGTTGTTTAATTTTATAAATATTCCTATATCACATACAGTTCCATCTTTACCCTATGGGCACGTGAGGCACGCTCCAAGGGCCCCCAACCAGATGGGGTCCCCGAATAATCGAAATTATAATTTTAGGCCTACTAAAAGTGCCCCTTGAGCTCCGGGTGCCCATGGGCCCCTGCAAAGTTTAAAAAGACCCTGATCACATACCTATAAGGCCATATTATTAATTTAAATAATTTAATTGATGTAAATATGGTAATGTCGGTTTCCAAATGCCAAATAGTTTGTATTCTACAGTATAATTATTATTTCATCAAGAACCTATGTACCAAAGTACCAAATTGTAATTTAATAGACGTGGTGTTAATTAAATTAACTATATTATTATCTATACATTTACCTATGTAAATATTTAAAATTTAAAACTGTATGTAGCTAATAGCCATGTAAGTAGGTACCTAAAATTACAAATTACAATAAACATTTATGTACTTTAATTTAAGCACCTTCCCAATATCCCATAGACTAAAATTACTTCTGAAATTTGTAGGTACACATTACCTACCTAACTAATTTTAAATACATCTAGAATTCTTTCTTTTTTAAGTATACCTATGGTGACTAGATATAACAATTAAAAAAAAAGGATATTTAAAAATTAACTTCAGGCTTCTCCTTTGTCATAATTGCGAAATGAGTATAATATTATTCTACCCATTTTTCCATAGGTCATCTTCTATAAAAATTGTTTTTTTTTTATCTGATTACCCTATTTTTTAAGATTACTATAAGCTGCTATTAGAGGTACTTACTTTAAAAAATAATTATTTAAAGTTATAATGTCAACTTATTTTATGTGTGTCTTTATGATAAAAATTCTTTAAATTTAATTTATTCTTTAAAGATAAAAATAGCAATTATAAAATTTGTACAAATAAGTACAAAAATGTGTTAATATGTAGGAAACATATTAGCAGATTATAGGTACAAATGAAAAAAAAACTATGCTATCAACCAATTAGAATGCATTAGATAGAACCATAAAATATAAATTAATAAAAAATTATAAAAATTCATAATCATGTATTAGGCCATAATGTTTAAAAAAAAGGGTACAATTGCTACTTAGAGACTAGAGTACTTATCACTATTGTTAAGGATCCTAGTACATGCATAAAAAAAGAGTACCTACTGTCCAACAAAAAATAGTATGTCTAGTCACCTATATAGTATTAGTATACCTATATTAATGTATTTTGTTTACAATACCTATATGATACCATTACTACCCACATTTTACAGATTATAATATGATAGTAATATAATACAATAAGTAGCCAAAAGTAAGTAAACCCGTTAATATAAACATAGTAATAGGTGATATATCAAAAAACTAACTCAGGGCCATAGTGTAAATACTATAGAGAAATAATTTTTATAGAGGCTAAAAATTTAAAAAAAATGTATTTAACTGTACCTATATTATTTTACTAGTTACTATTCTAATAATAATTTAATAACTATGTATAATCAATGCTATTATATACAACATACTTCATAATATTGCTTAATTTTAAATACCTACCTACATTACAATTTTAAGAAAATTAAAAATTACAATATTTTCTGTTAGGCGGTTATATGTCTTTGTAATTTATTATACCTAATATTAAATAAAAATGATTGTGTTTAATGATGTTATTATTATTCCATGGTGTTTTTTAATACATTTTTATGGTGTAGAACTTAATCCCACAGAAGTTATACCTACCTTAAAATAAAATCCTAATTATTCTAATACCTACTAATAATCTTGGTCATTAAAAAATTTTGAACATATTATGTCATATCCATTGTATTAGTTTAATACAACTTTAAATGTATCGCTAAATAATGTATTAAGTATATTACATTTTTAGTTTTTGAAGATCTTAGTGAAATATTTAGACATTTTATCCAAACACATTACTAACAAAAACAACAAACCAATACATATAACATATATACAGTGCTTTGCTCAAAATCTAAAAATAGGTACATCATACTCATCATAGAAGTTAATCTTTGATAAATATGAAACAAATATTTGCTTTATAATATTTATTTCAAACCGCTTCATGTATAACCTTCTTATACATTACAGTCCATGATTTAGCTATAGTAAATTACAAATGATTAAACTTAATGTACAAAATCGTAGAAATTTCCTTATTGAAGGAAACTTATCAACAAATATACCTATTACCCGATAACCAAAAAAAAAAAAAGCTAAAAAGGTGGTGGTGCCATGACCTCCAAGTTCTCTTAATAACACAATAATTAGGTACTTACTGTCGTCCACATCTCTTAAGTAATAATTACTAAAATCATATAAAAAATATAGAACTTAGTTCCTTCAACGAGAGGACTCTTTACTCAGTCACACTTGTTATTTTATTATTTTTTTTCCCTCATCCACCAACAAATTCACTCATTATTTGATGGGTTTGTAACAGATACAGATTATGTAATATAAAAAATAAATATTAAAACAGAAAAAAAGTAGTTACATATAATATTATTTATATGTAATACCTACTTATTATTAAAATACTTATAAATTTTAAGTAATTTTTTGCCATTATACAAAAGAGACAGGTGAATTTTTTATTAGCCAACTTCAATATTATAAAGAACATCATCAAGAACAACAAGAAATATGTGGTTAGTTAATGAGTACTGCTTTGATCAGTTTAATGTACATTAGAAGTAGGTGTTGTGTGGTCAATGTGATAATGTAATGGATGTGTTCAATTTTAATTGATATACCATTGTAATACTCTATATGAAAAATTATTTTGAGTAGAGATAGTCGATCAGCCTATATCATTAAGTATATTTCATGATATGATTTTGATATAGTTATTTAAGTCATGTATTTTACTTTTAGTATTACGGTAAGATTATTTAATTTATGCTGAAAACATTGCATATTTTATTCTATTATTAATAATAAATTATTATGAGAATATATATTTATACCATATTATATCATTATTATTAATTTTTGAGGTAACAATATGTCACTACCTCACCATAGAACATTAATGTATTTTTACCCAGCAATAAAATTTTTATCAGCAATAACATAAAAAAAACTATTTTAATCCGCGTATACATCTAAGTACACGGAGAGAACAAAATTAAAATAAGATAAAGAGATTTTTAAGAAATTTAAATATTCAAATACTCATATAATTATGTAAAGTAGTACATTGATAAGTAAATTCATGTAGCAAATTATATTACATAATTTAAATCATCTTTTCCATTTTAATGTATATAAATTGAATATTTTGAATACTTGTTTATGAAGATTAATGCATGGACATTTGATATTTTTGTTTTAACAAATAATATGATCCAAGATTAATTATTAAATGGCATTATTTAAGGTATAATATTACATTACATTTACAGCAATTCAAATTACTTATCAAATTATTGAATGATTAGTTATGATTTAAGACTTTGATGTAATATCAAAAGTTATATTAGTAGTTATACATTTTTTTATAGCAATTTTCATAAACTATTGTGTTTTAAAATTTAAAATTATATTTTATATGGATATAAAAAACCTATTATATAACGCTAACAATGTAACATACAAATGTTATTACATTATTTATAATAATTTTTTTATTTTTAATATTTGGTGATATTATTGTAAATAATTTATCAATGTCATTGACTAATGAATTTTTTTTTTTTTTTTTTTGTTGAATTGTTGAATTTGTTTTTATAATCAATAATTATTGTAATAAGTATACCTAAAATAAAATGTTATTACAGGGTGCCGCAGTCAAATTGAACGATCCTAAAAAATGTTTTTTTTTTTTTTTAATTTTTTGCCAAACAAATAAAAACTACACAAGTGGAATTTTATGTTATATATTTAAAATCTTCATTTTTTAAAGATTGTGTCACGCAAATGCCTTCCTTGGTTAGCCACACATATATTACACATATATCTTTATTTTTGTAATACGCTTTTACCACGAATTAATGCTGTTCACTCGACCAATGCTCCATAATTACTAAATTTTGGGTATTTAAAAGCGATAAGAATATTCCCGAAATCTCTACCACTTTAGCCCTGCCAACCAGTTCTTTTTAAATCGTTGGGTTTGATTGCCGCACCACCCTGTACTTACAAAATAAAAGAATTTTTTTTAAAATTAGAACTCAAAATGAGTACATTGTTTATTGAGGTATATAATTAATAATATAATCATATGGTTAAAATAAATGTTTTTAATACTACATTTTTAGAATAAGTAAATTAAAATATTAATTTAACATAAAACATATAATTTTAAATAACTAATTTGTAAAAAAATCAATATATAAATTGCTCTTAATCTTAAAAATATGTTGTATACAATCTAAATAAATGTTAAAACTAATGATAAATTAATATACATTTAAAGAAAGTAATAATAAATAATTGTATGAAAATATAATATTACTATGATGGTGTATCTGAATTATTATTTCCATTTTTTTGATCTAATTTATTACCATTTGTCTTAATTGTGTAAATGAAGAATGTAAGAGCTTCTTTTTCATTAACTGATATTGTTTTAAAGTGGTTTAACAGTGCCTAAAAAATAAAAATCACGATTAAAAAATTATTTATAAATTTATCAATAATTAATAAAAACCATTAGATATACTAAATTAATACAGTTAAATAATAACATATAATGTATATATTTTAAATTAATCAATTAGAGTACTTGTTTTTTATTATATACTATATAAATAAAATGTAAATTATAATTTATTTTCATCTGACAAATCTTAATCCACAATTTTTTTATTTTTCAAGTTATCTTTTATACTAAAAATTATAACTTAAATGTTTTTAAAGATACTCTTCATTGATAAAAAACATATATTTTGTTGACATGGTATGTTAACTAAATAAATTAAAAATAATGAAACATATTGAGCATAGTTAATATATCTTAAAAGATTACCTCTGCCATTTGAGCTTTATTCATACTAGGTTTTGTTGCTACTTTGAAATGTCTTTTATAACGTCTAAGGGTATTCATTTGTAATTGTGAAAAGTCTACTTCTGGTGCTTCATCTTGACTAGATGGTTTCAACGTTCTAGCACTTTGAATCATATTCTTGTGATGATCACAAATATAGATGTGTCTCGCCTAAAAATATATTTTATTAAATTAGAAAACAATATAACCAATAGTATACATCAAAATAATAACTACATAACATAACATACAACAGCGTCCAAATGTAATTTAAGTTGTCTGACGGTATTGCGAATTTTTTTACTATAAGAAGCGTTTCCAGCCTGTCTTTGACACCGAAATCCGTCTTCTTGTAAACAGCAAATTTTATCAAGAGGGCCACGTGAATCTTCTTCACCAGTACTAAAACCGTTTTGGTTCATTTCCTAAAAATTATAACTCCTAATTAGATTATTGAAAAAAAAAAAAATTTATATAATAACTTGTAAACTAGAAAAAAAAAATATGCTATAAGAACTAATTTGTGAAGAAAGTAATAAAGATACATAAGAAGTCAAAAATAAAACTATAATTATCAAATAGATAATATGATTTGTTTCTTAGTTAGTCAGATTTTATTTTATATTTTGTATTTGATTTTTATACTGTAAAGTAAATATTAATTTTTGAAATAGTTAACATAGTATATTGGTCATTATTTGTAGTTTGATATACATTAAAAATCATCATTGTCATATTACAATTTAAAACTATTCAATATATTTCAAATATAAATAATAATATATAAATTACATAAGTAGTTATATATAATATGTATGTGTTATATGATAAATGGTTTTATAATTAGTAATGATTAGTTATTGAATTTCCTGTTACCAGTGGAAGCCCATCATCACTGTTATTACGAGTACAACAATGTTTAGCTTTTACCATATATTTGAAATTTTTTTTAATAAATAAAAAATGGGAATGCTATTTTTCATGATAGATAGGTTCAATAATTCACAATATTATAGAAATATTTAATTTTGTATTTATTCAAATACTTAAGTAAGCAGTAATTAATCATAATATTTAAACACATTTAATCATCTAAATTAAGAGTTACATATCTTACCTGCAATTATATGAATAATTAAATACAAACTAAATAAAACAAGCAAAATTGTAGTGTTAAAATTACATTTGCTTAACAGAAGAAATGATTGAAAAATATTGATTTTCACACTTAATCAAAAAACTGATTCGTCTTACAATATAATGAGTTAATTATAGAAAATGTTCATCAACTGTGATTTAGGATTCTACCACAATAAATTCTTAAATAAGAAACAGGACAGACTACAGCGCAAAATAACAAAACTTTTTATAATATGATTATGATTAACTGAATTGTTGTATGATAGTAATATAGTATGATACAACTGTTCGTTTGTTTACGATTGTGATTGGAACTACATTGGATGCTACAATAGATAATATGATAAGAAACCATTGATAAGAAAAATAAATAACCACAATGCAAAAAATATTATGAAAAAGGTTTATAAGTGACAAAATTGAGAGTAGTGTATAAACTATAATATAATTATTATTATTTATTGATATATAGTACCTATTTATTCAATATTTTTGATACAAAATACACTGTTATAAAAAAGATACATGCCAGATACTTATCAAATACAAACCTTAGTCCCTCATATGTATAGACTTATAATATTATAGGTATTATATATAATATTATATGCTCACATGTTTGTAATTGAATATTGAATATCAATGGTATTCTTTTAGTTCTTTAAGTATGCGATACCTCGAGTTTTATCTACTAGTTTATAATCTGTTTATTTCAACAACAAACTATATTTATGAATTTTAATTTTTATATCAACATTATTTTATATTATGTAGATATCAAACGTGATTAAAATTTCATCTCACAGCTAATAGTTTTAACATACAAAAATTACTTAGAATTAAAAATGTTTGATACAACATACAAAGAAAATTATTATTAATAGTCAAAGATGTCGGTAAATATAAAATATATTTAAACAATGTTAGACTGTAATATAGTTCATTATAATATTGTTAAGATTAAAGAATATAAATTGGTAACAAAATACAATTTAAAATAATAATATCACAGACAAAAAGTAAAGAATACAACAATGTATGGTACAAGTGTCAAGTATTAATCTCTTATAGACCAATTAATGTTTGTATGATATTTTGTAGTATAAAAAAATTATTTACTTTCAAGTTAAAATGTATATAATGCAAAATAAATTCAAATGTGTTTTGTTTTAATCTATGTTTTGTATTGCAAATAAGCCGACGTAATTTAACATTTAGATATATAAGTGTTAAGCTAAAAAAAAAATAGATACATTGTTTATATTAATTATACTAAGGTATATTCTATTAACATTACAAAATGTAATGTTAATAGGTTAGGCACTTTGTAATATAATTTTCTATGATTCAATTTTTTGTATTATTTGTTATTATTAATTTATTTTTACAATGGTACAAAATTATAATTTATTAATGATATTATATTATTTTAAGTAGGTATTTATAATGTTAAATTTATAACACAATTATGAGCATCATGATATTATATTCTAATACTTTACATTATATAAAACTAAAAAATTATACATTTTTTTATTTAAAATAAAAAATAAAATAAGTATTAATATATAAATAATTTGTTCAAATAACTTGTTACGTAAATCTTAAATATTTATTATTCTCTAATATATTAATGACCAGTTAGTTGATTTGGAGTTAACATTTTCTATTATCCATTTTTGATCATCAATATTTTGTTTGCATTTAGTTACATAAACTTTTCTGGTACTAATGTCATGTTCCATACATCTAGGATTTTTTCCTTGGACAAGTTTCATCTTACTCTAAAATATTATTTGACAATTAATTACAAACAATTTTTACTACTAAATCAAATAATATACATGATCATAATGCCACAATTGATTTCCTCCACCATTATGGCATCCATATAAGCTAATTTTTGCTTTGAATGACGAGTCACTAATATCCAAACACATATTATTCCTTGTTTTAATATCATTCCGCCAACTCAATAAAAATTTCTAAAATAGTTACAATGTTTACAACTTATTATTATTAATTACTAAATTGTTTTATTATTACTTGATTTTCATTATCATTATCAGTACATTCTTTTAAATTGAGCAAGTTTTCTGATGTAGCATCTAAACATAGTTCTGGTGCAGTAAAAGTTCTTATCTAAAACAAAAATTAAACAAAGTTGATAAAAGTAGACCTGAAGTGAGCATATAATATTGTCAATTGCAACTAAAACTCATATTTCCTAGGATACTCTATCATGTAGGTACAATAATAATTTTAAAGTATTACAATTATGAATTAATACAAAAAATGATTGTTTTTTTGCTTCCAAATATGAATGAATCTAAACCTTTTTTACTGTATAAAAATAGTTTACGGTTAAATAATAAATAATAAATAATTTATTACTTTAGTCTAAAATATTTTGTGTTTATGTTAAATTATTTATACCTTTCCTTTAAACACATCTGGTGGTTCGATAGGTGGATATTTTTCAACTAAATCGAATGCTACTTCATGCATGAACCATTTAAATGGTTTGCAATTAAGATTTTTTCTTATATTTTTCTGCTTAGTTATATCTCCTGTATCAATTTTCCTGTAGTGTGGTCTACGGAGATACAAATATTCAGCATACTCATCCATCCATACTTCGGCTACACGGCGATAATTCTAAAATAATGTATATTAAACATTGTGAAATATATGGTAATTGTTTACATAGTGTTATTGACATTAATAAAATATTTATTTATCCTTTAGTCAGATTTTAAAATAATCGAATTATTGAATTATAAAGTATCAATTTTAGTTTAGTATATCAATATATCATATAATTATCAATGTACTGATAAAATCATGAAAAACATTTTTCATACATTTACAAATGTTGATAAATATTAAATTAAATGAGATAGCAATTCACCTTTCCAACAAAATCACCAATGCCAGGATTAGGAAACGGTGCAAATTTTCTATAGATATGGCCTACCCTTGAACAAGGTGCATCTAAAATAGTACCACCACATTGCCATATTTTAAATGATAATTCATATTGTTCTCCACCCCATATATCGAGACCAGGATCATAACCTCCAAGTTCCCAAAACCATTTAGCTGATATAGCAAATAAACCACCTGCCATCACAGGGCTCCTATATAAAAAAAAAAAAATAAAATTATTAAAAATATAACAAAACCTTAACATAAACGGGACGGGCTATACTAAAATATACAAGTATTACTTTATAGTTTATAATATATATTTAATCTAAAACTAAGTTTGTCGTTAGTTAATTTCTGAATATTTAATTTAAATTGTATTAATTGATGATTCATCAATCATGCTCAAGGAAATTTTTTTCTTAAACTTTAATCAAATTATGATTTTGGGATTTTTATAAATACTTTAATAAATTAGATACAATAATCTAAATTTTCAAATTCAGTTTAAAATCTATAGCAAAAATTGATAAAAAAAATTTGAAACACATAAATTAAAATGAAAATGTGTAGTTTCCGAGCTATTAAATTCTGTATATTAAGAATAATACTTAAAAATTATTATACATATAATATATTATGAATATTAATTAATTACTATGACTTTTAAATCATCATTCTAAGTCTAATAAACCAAATATAGTACATTCAATTTTTTCAAAAAAAAATTTCCAGCTTAAAAATTTACAAATACAGTTATTCCAATTTGAAAAAAAAACAGTAATATTTGTAATATCACAGGATACTCCTTAATAGCATATAAATTTAAACGCATTCAGATAACATGAAATATAAAATTATATACTCATAAATACTAAAAATCAAAATTTAAATGTTTACTTAATTAAAGGATAAAATATATGTAAGCATGCTTGGTAGAATTATCCTGTAGAAAATATTAATTATATTGTTTATTATTTAGTGATAAGTATCCCAGTGGAATGTCTCTCCAGTCTCCACTCTATACTTCTTGTAATTAACTATCAAGTAAGTTTATTGTTCAATGCATGTAACAGATAGTCTAAATAAAAATTGTTTAATTGTTTATTATTGTAAGTAGTCATTACCGAAATGGTTTGGTAGGATTCAATAAATCTTCAGGCAAAAGTGGCAATCTTTTATAAAAAAATTCCCAATCAAAAGCACCTCTTGCGCCTTCATCTTGAGCTCGATATTCAAAGGTTTCAAAAGCAATGACATCAATAAATGGACACACACATGTTCGATAATCTTCAGCTATAGGTTCTACAAATTCAATTATATTCCAAACAATATGCTACATTATATTTAAATACTATAAAATTAAATTGTAAATACATAAAATGTATAATATGCATAAGAAATATCATACCTAAAAGGGGTGGTAACCAGTTAACATTTGCTTCTGTATGTGAATCTAAAAATATTAAAATTTCACTGGTGGCTTTTCTAGCTCCAGCTAAACGAGCTCTAATTAAACCTTGTCTTTTTTTTAAGCGTATGATTTGAACAATATGACCTAAATTATTTGATACAAAATGATCTAATGGTTTCTTTAAACTAGCTAAAAAAAAAAAAAAAAAAATTAAAAAAATATTTTATTCATATTATTTTTACTCAAAAATTTATTAATTCATATAAATTATCAAGAATGTTAACTATTGTTATTTATAAATTCATTATATCAATAAGTTAAAAATTTAGTATTAATAATAAAACAAATGAAATAGGTATAAATACCTTTAGTACTCGAATCATCCACTAAAATTATTTCCTTAAGTAAACTTTTAGGAGAACGGTTTAAGACACTATACACAGTTCTAAGAAGTGTTGAGAAATGTTCGTTATGAAAAGGAACAACTATACTAACTGTAGGTAAATTACTATTGTATTTTTTAAAACGACACCTGTAAATTAATAAAAATAAAGAAAATATTACAATATATTTAATAAAATATTAAATACATGACATTAGTAGTAGCGCTCAGATAAGTTAAAAGAAATGCATACACTCATGAGATGGGTGGGTACAAATAACTGATGTCACATGAAAGTTTAATATGTATATTATAATAATTCAATGTTGTGGATTACCTATAACCCATATGAATAGAAATGTTGTCAAGAACAGAGAAAATATTTTTTTAAATATCAAAAAAAAGGTTGGGTAGTAATATTTTTGATAACCGAATGTGTTCTTAAAATTCCTCTGTGAGCTACTAGACATGAGTATATGAAATATATTTAAGCTGTAGTAATAAATTACAATTTGTGTCGTATGTCTGGTATTGAGCGATTAACAGATATGCTGTCACTTAACAGGGCATTAAATCCATTTACTTTATATAATTCATCATATTTATGTTGATTGAGTGATTTTAATGTAGCACTAACTCCTTGTTCACCAATACCTAAATATAATAAAATTTACTTACATCAATACAATATGTACAATAAAATAAAATGTATTCTTCTAATAAATATATTACCGATTCGTTGTTTCTCTCTATTAGCAAATTCCCAATCATGCCAGTCAATCTTATTATCATAATTGTTATTTATATATAACTGTTTGTTGGCAATATCCATCTTTCCACGCATAGACTTATTATTTCCATCTCGATTAAATTGAGTAGACAATTTAAAAATGATAGTTGTCACGAGTGCAGTGATCACAATGAAAAGTAAATACTTCAGTATACTTTTAAGATTTCGTTTCATTTTGACTTAAGACATGGAAAATAACAAGTCATAATAATAACAAATATTTTATACCTACCTATATTAAAATACTTGATTACAAGCGTCAAGCAATGTAGGTTTACCTAACACAAACTAAATAGGCAACGTTTCGTTCCCATAGCGATTATAACGTTATAGTAGTAGAAGTATAGTGGTGGAATTGAAATATCGTCATAAATGAATAATGACTAATGATGGATGGTAGTGACGAAAGATAAGTAGAGAAGTGCATTTCGAAAATAGATACAATGTATACATATAGTACGACGGTAGTTATATTATAAAAAATAATAATTACAATATAGCGTACAGACACTACAGACACAGCGGACGAGGCGTAGCTGTTTCGACAAGTCGCCCGGCCAACGTGCACGGTGCACCGTCAGTAGTTAATGTTTATCACATTATTGGTTTTTATCATTTACAAACCATGACAAGATAAGAATATATAAGTATCAAGGTAATGCACTATAAAATAGTACGCAAAATATATTACATTAGTTATTATAATAAATATTAATATAATAATAATTTAAGTATTATAAATTACAACCGGAGGCGCCGAACTTATAACCCAGAGTGTGACCGCCCCCCTTGTCTGTGAGGAGTCGCGCGTACTGTGTAGTATTGTTATTTGTAAATTTACCACACTACCACGGCTATAGATATCTATAGCCGTGAAATGTACCCATATTGCAATCTTTATATAATAATATTATAATAAAAATGTATTGATAATGAAAATATTCTAATATAGTAATATTATGCAATGGCGAAATATTGGAATTAATTTTTTAAAAATTCGATAAGCGCTCGGCATAGCACTTCAACCGGCACATAAAAACGTGGCCCTTCTATCGCAACTGGTTATTATTAATAATGATACGGGTCTGGCAATCTATTTTTCATAAAAATTAAAATATGACTGATTCTTTAAAAAAATTGCCTAGGATTAACTAGGTATACGAAAAAAATTTAATTAAAATTCTTTAGAAGAAACTTGATGAACTGAATACCTACTCTCAAATGAGAATTAATAAATAATATTTGTAATTTTTATGTATAAGTCACATTGTCTTATAACTCGATAAATGTTAAACTTTTTATTTCTTAATTTTTGGCCGGGCATCGGGGAGCATGTTCCCTAGCTTGTCCTGATCGCACGCCACCATAGTTTGTACCCAAAAATCTATTAACCTATGTAATAATGTATAATTATGTTTACAACAACGAACGATGCATCCTAAACCACCCCTCAAACATTGAAGAAGCGCTTGGGGAGACTAACACTGATGTGATCTTCAATTTTTTTAACGCTACCAAACTTTCCAACTTATTGTAGTATAATATTTAAATAACCACTGATTTTTTTCTTTTGTTTTACTTTTTCTCGTGTATATTATTATAATTATGAATAAGTATTTCTATGCTACCAACTACAACTACCTACTTTTAATTTTATAAATGTCCACCTTTATACAGGTTAATGATCTCTATTGTCGAAGCTTTTATTCTTAATAAAAAAATTAAAAAAAAATATGTTTACCATTAACAACAGGCCGTAAGGATATAACATCGTAAGGGATAAATAATTGGGTGACAATAACAAACGTAACATATCACAGACCACGGTTGCCTATAGGTATATCAAATTATAGTCAATAGTCATTTGAATTGTTTAATAGTTGTATAGTGTATACCATTATACTAATTGGGCCAATTGAAATTAGTACCTACTTCAATTCAAGATTTCATGTAATTATTATATGAAATTATAATAATTATTATTATTAAAAATATATTAAATACCTATATTATTAATATAATAATAATTCTTATCTTTCTATTATTAAAAAAAAAAATTAGCTATATTTACCAACTTACCTACTATTGTATATCTACAATTAACTATTTACCTACAAATTAAAATTATTCATAAACCAATACGAATTTTCTATTTTTTTTTTATAGCATTGAATGTTGATGACTAGGTATATATTATATAATAATATGTTCATGCTATCATATATTCATGGCACTTTGGTAATAAGTATAAATAGGTAATAATATTTGTTTCACTCTATTGACTTTTAATGTACCTAGTAACTTCTTATCTACACCTTAGTACAGGACAAAATAAATAGTAGTGTTCGGTGTAAATTGTGACACATTTTGATAAGATGAATTAATGTGTTTACACTTCTATCATTGAATAATACGTAAGTCGTATACTAAATCTATCGCTGTGCTTCAGTTCAGACTTCAAAAGAATAATATGTGAGTATGTCCGTTGCTTAATGACAATAGTAATTATTATCACGATTCAAGATAGTCACGACTGTCGACTACACGAGACACCGCTACCGCAACCTATGAAAAACAAGAATATTTATCCAATAATTTTATGATTTTATGTAATTCAAAATTCAAATAAGAATTACAGTTTCTTAATTTAGACTTAAAAAAATGTATGGCAGAAAATGCCCATACCACAAATACGTAATTCGTACATCCAAATAATAACACAAATTCCAAATTTTTTTTTTTTTGGGTGAGGGAAGGAGCAAAAAAAAGGCTTCGAGGACAGCGTGTTGGACCACTCTGTAATAAGGCAATAACAACTCCAATACAAGTATAGGAAGAATACGATTTCGCATTTTCGCGTGTAAAATACGATTACAGTATTGTCAAATTTAATAATGTAATAATATAAATTCTAAGATAATTTATGTCGTATTTAACTCATAAGGAACCTTTTATTAAATTTTCAAAATTTTTTGGTCATCCAAAATTTTTTTATCGACACTTCAAAAAAAATTTCTCAAAAAAATCGAAAAGTTCAGTGGTCTATAAATAACTCAAAAAAAGTCAAAAATTTTTTGAAATTTTAACTGTATATATAAATAATACTAACATAAAAATTTGGTGAAATTTTCAAGTATTTACAGTGATTAGTTTTTGAATTACAACCATATAAAAAAATCGATTTGGTCGAAAACTGGTTTTACGTAAAAATTCCTGATTTCCTTAATTTTTTTTTTGGTTTTTCCCGGCGCTTTTGAAAACTATTGGGAATTTCAAAAAATGACCTCCCCAATGCACTAACTAGATTCATTTTGCTATAGTTACATTCATCGTTCAGCTCAGAATCTAAAATACACATCATTATAAAATCAATACATTCATCACTACGTTCAGAATTCAAAAACTAAAATGTAAGTTTATAGGTAATTATAATTATAACTTTGGGGTGTCATCACTAGGCAACTACCTTCCTACTCCTATCATGTTATATTTACAATCTTGTTGTAGGTATGCATTATGTTTAGGTATTGATTATAAGAATATAAATTATCATAGGTATTAAAAAATTAAAAAATAATACCTAATTACAAAAAGACTTTACCTATGTTGTAAAGAAAATTAAATTTAACCTCTAATCACTCACGACAACTACAGCACAATAATTATTGGTATATAGTATATACTTACATAATTATTGGTATATGTTTAATGCAATTGTATACAATGGAGCGTATTTTAATTTAATAAAAAATATATTAAATTTCAAAAGACATGGAGATATTTGAAGTACTTTGTTAGATATTCTTTAGAATGTGGTAGTAATTACGTCACGATAGGTAACTAATCTATCCGTTATCTTTAGATACACATCCATATGCCGTATTTCCATAGTGTAGAGAGCCTCTATAACAAGGTGGATATATCCACCTTGCTCTATAATTATCTAGGGTCTCTACTCTCTACCGTGGTGTATATAATAGCCATAGGTGCAAATATTGAAATATCTATTCTGTGTGTATACTATAATATATTAGCCATTGAGTGTATAAATCAGCCATAGAAGCAAATATACTAATACCATTATATTATAATTGTTATAATACAATAAATAAATTGTAAAAATTTATATTTTTTTTTTTATAAATTGTTATAATTGTTATATAATTGTTATATTGTTAATACTTTATTTTTTTTTAATAGTTATTATTTATTAATAATATAAGTTATACCTATAATTGGCTATTACAATTTACAATAATATTATCGTGCGTCAGAGCGGTCCGTACTCCGTAGTCCGTACACTGCGTAGTGCGTACCGCGTAGTGGCGCGAACATTACATTTAAATTTAGCTGCAGTGGTACCACGGACTAAGATAATATATATATATATATCTTAATCCATGCTTTCGTCTCACGCGTCACGCATGCGCACACGGCTACGGGCACGGCTCACTAATATTTATATTTATTACTATTTAGTAATAATCATAGATATCTGTAGTATTAATTGTTTACAGTTTACTTAACAGAACGTCTAGCGTGGTAGCGTCGATTAAAACAATAAAATCAATACATATATGTAAAGAAAATTGTGTTCCTTAGGTTTGAGATCCAAGTGCCGGTCGATTCTATTGATCACCATTCTCCTATTAGGATTTAGGACCCGTCAGGAATGCTGAGTGCTGACTACAGCGTACAGAAGACAACTGGACATGAAAAGTATTCTTTATCTTTTCAATATCTTACTGAAGAGTGATGAGTAAAAACTAGATTGAAACATTAATGCATTATTAAACCATAAATAAAGAAATACTTCCATCTCTGCATTAACGTTTCCTCGCCCTATACTACAGTGTATAACGCATTAACGTTCGTTAAGTTCATAATTGAATACACAGCCTTAAGAATTGTTATTTGTTTCTCTCACTACCTGACGGATATATTCAAGTACCTGTAACATAGGTATATTGTAGTATCGACTTACCAGTTCTCTCCTTTTACAACGTCGTTTTGTAAGTTATACGCTGTGAATTAAGACGGTAAGTTCATATTATTACATTGAATATGTTTTGAGTTGGTTTTTAAATTTGTGGATCACTGATTCAATGTTAATCTTGGAAATTTTTATGTGGACCAAAATGCATTATTGGTGTTATGGACTAGTGGAGTGGGAACTAAATTACAGCCTCTAGATTGACAATTATCCATACCACTCAATAAATTGTTTTCCATTAGGTAGATATAGACGTATAATAAAACCTTTTATTGTACCAGAATTTAACATTTACATACATATTGTAGAAAGTAGAGCATATTAATTGTATACAATTTTTTAAATAATTTCTGGCAGTGTTAAATGTTAAAATCTAATTTAACATAATCATGATAAAGTTAGTGTGTTAAAAACTATAATATGTTTAATTAAACATATATTGTATAAAATGTTACTAATTAAAAATTATCTTATTTAATTATAAAATTATTACAAGTTATTTTGTTCAATTTGTAGTATTAAATATGGCAAATTAATACATTTTTTAATAGTTAAGAATAAAGTTATAAAAATCATAAATAAAGTATTTTACAAATTGATGTATATAAACTAGTAAATTGATTAGAAATAAAACAAAACTAGATACCAAATTTTAAGTTAATAACATAAATGCATTTAGAAATCATTTAGTTTACTTAATACTTTAATATTTATTCAATATAGAAATCACTTTAATTTCAATATAATTTTTAAACAAATATGTATATTACAAATTACAATAGTAAATAGGTGCCTACTAACAAAATTATAAATTTAGTTTTATACAAAACAATTTAAATTTAAAAATAAAACATTAATATAATTATAATTATAAATTACATAATTTGAACAAAATATTATAATAGGTAGTATTCATTATACTCACTACCTTAGATTTTTCTTAGTAATTCTATGATAAAGAAAATTATAATAATTCTTCAAATAATTAATTTTCTAATTCATTATTATTTATTATATAAAGTTGCATCTATGTTTTTTTTTTATTGTATTCTTAATAACAACGAGTTCCATACTTATATAAATTTCTCTAGAATTATTAGCTGTTGTCAGATAATTAGGTATAGCTGTGTTGATAGACATTTAATTATCCAGATGGTTTTTTATAAAAATAAAATATTAAGATTAACCTTACAATTTTATTTTTATTAAATTATAGATATATATTTAATTGATAATATTATGAATCTAACACAAACAAATATTACACATTTATAAATTTTTAAATAATTAGAAAAATCGACCCAGTTGTTATATATATGACATACATATAAATTACATAAATATATATACATACATTACAATTTTTATTTTCCAGTTTTAATAAATGTGTTTAAATCCAAACAAGTTACACATTTAAAATTGAATTATAACTATATTATTCTTTTTAATGATTCAATAGTTTTTTCTTATTTCATTGAAATATTGTTAAAAAAATATATATATTCTTTCATTATTTGCTTTGTGGCTAGATATTCAAATAATAATAATAAAAATTGCACAATTGCAATTTTAAGTATTTCTGAAAAACTTTCATTGTGTATATCAATGTGTTCTTTAAAATTCATCCTTTTGTTAACACTTGTAGATATAATATTATAATATTAATGCTATACAAATAAAAATAAATTTATATTTTTTTGATACCTAATAGTATTTATTATTTAATTAATGTTGCAGCTAGAGTCATCATGGAAAACCTAGCTGATAAACAAATAAGAACTGCTAGAGTAAGTTATTATCTTTAAATAATAGTTAAACTTAAATAGTTATTTATTTAATTAATTATAATAACAGACATTCACCCAATAGTAAATTAATAGATAACAATTAAAATTTATAAAAACGGTTGTCGTATAGTATGCTATTTACTGGTGAATTTACGAGAATAGTATGCGGTCTACTAGTGATTTACAAATATACCTTAAGTTATGTTGTAGTAAATGTTCTACCCAAATAGATGAATTAAAAATTTTAATTATTGCGTTAAATTATAGTTTATACATAATTTATAATAATTTGTGGTTGATTCGTCACTACATATAACATAATACAAAAATATTTTAGCAACATATTGAGTATATGACTGCGTACAAATTGTATTATCGCTTAGTAAGTGACATACTGAGCTTTTGGGTCCATACCTACTTTAAAAAAATGTTCAAGTATTGTTATAAAAATTCATTAAGCATAAAGGCATAAAGATAATAGGTTCACTGAAGAAAAAGATTAAACTCTATCTAAAAACTTAGGGCTGTGTAAAAACCAGCTGGTCGCAAGTATACCGCATCCTACAGCAGCTAGTATATCACATACTATATGACAGATATAAAAACAGTATTAAAGAGTTATATTTTGAATTTTTAGGCATTGTTGAATCTTGCTCATTCATATCTTCATACTGTTAACATAGAAAATTCAGAAGAAGAAAGTGGAGAAACTGAAACCGGGGAAACTGATAGTGAAGAAGCTGAAAGTGAAGAAAAAGAAGTACAAGAAAAAATTAAAGTAAATAAACAACAGATTATAGAGGAAAAGCAAAACCAGTTTGATAAACAATTTAATAATAAAGTAAATATGAAACAACAGAAATTGGAAAAAAAAACAAAGCTAGAAGATATACCGCAATACTTTTATAGTGATTTACAACAAAATTCAAATAAAATTTCAGCTGTTAAAATTGACACAGAAAAACACGAGATTGAACAAAAAGTTGCAAATAAAGGTCATAATGATAAACTCCATAAGTTAAATATTGACTTACCAAAAAAATGTAATAACATTTTACAACATAAATTAGGGGTGAAATGTGAAGAAGAATTAATTGAGGAAGAACAAGATGAATTAAGTAAGAAACAGCAAAAGCTCAATAAAGATGATCAACCAAAAATTGTCAAAGACAAAAAATATAAATGTAATAAAGAACTGATCAAAGATTCTGAAAAAGAAAAACAAGAAATACAAATACAATTACAGATTGAAGCTCCACCAATGCCCGGTGCAGAAGTAGATTTATATTTAGATATACAAGTTGATTCAAAGTGTCATTTTAATGAATTAAATACATCACAAGAAATTGAAGGATCGATTCAAAATATGAAAAAAGAAGAATTACAACCAGAATTAAATGATAATATGCAAGAACAACTTGATAATAAAGTACAACACGGTATGGAAGAACTACAGCAAGAAGATGACGAAGAAACACAAACAAATGTTTATGAAGAGAATATGGATGAAAATCATAAAAGAATACTACAAGAAATTGAATCACTTATGCGTGATTTACAAGATAAAGAAAAAATAAAAAATAATATAAATGAAGAAGAAGAAGAATGTGATGAGTTATTAGCAACACGAATTGCAAAAATAACCAAGGAAATTGAAGAATTAGAATTAGACATGGATCAAGAGCACGATGAAGAATTAGAAAGAAAGTATAATGATGAATTTAATTGTATGTTTTCAGCAGAAGTCAAAGAAAAATTCTTAGAAAAACTACTTCTTTCATTTAAACAAGAATCTGCACCATACTATAAAAAAATTGAATATTTGCTTAACACTTATTTTCCAACTGAATTAGGTAAATTTAATGGTAAAATATCAATAGATCCTAATCATTCCAAATTTAATGAAGACCTTATAGAAAGGTCTTCATTAAACAATGATAAAATTGAAAAAATACAAGGAGAATCTAATAATAAAATTGATCAATTTATAGAAGTAGAAGAAGGTCTTAATGTTAACACTCACACATCTAAAGAAATAGTAGAAAAATTTGATATAGAAATGGTAGATCTTAAAGATGAAGTAGTACAAGAAGAGTTTGATAAAGAAAACGAAGATGAAATAAGAGAAGACTCTGATGTAGATGTTGAAGGATTTGATGATGAAGGAAAAGAAGGCTTGGAATGGAACATACAAATAGAGTCTGAATTAAATACAGATGAATCTGATAGGCAGTCATTACAAGAAAGTGAAGAAGAAGTAGAAAAATTATATGAAGATGTCAACGTAGTAACTGAAGTAGTTGATGATTATGAAGTAGTTGAATCTTCTTTAGTAGAACAACATAGTCCAATTGAAGAATCTGCTTCTACAGATAATGAATTTAGTTCTAAAGATATGAAACAGTATAATAGAGAAATACAACAGAAGATTGATAAAGGACAAGTAAAATCTGTTGGTAATATTCCCGAATTACAAGAAAAAGTAAATGAAAAAAGTGATAGTGATAAATCTCAGAAATTTGAAGATTTGCAATTACAAATGGAATTAGAAAATATACAAGATTTAGATGAAATACCTTTAAAACTAAAAATACAACAAGAACAGTTAGAAGAAAAATTACATCAACAAATGAAAAAATTTCAAGAAGAATTTTATAAAAATTCAAAATTAGAGTATGACAAAGAACAACAGTTAAAAGGTAACACATTAAATGACCCTGTTTATGATAAACAACAAAAATTATTTTATGAGCTAAAAGACAGATTTCAAAAAACAAAAGAAGAATATAAAGATTTAGTACAACAAAAAATGATTGAAGCATTACAACAAAAAGTTGATGAAAAACAGTTACTAGAAATGAAAGAATTCCCAGAAGAATTTGTTGAGCCAAATATAGAAATAGAAGATCTCCATAAGGAAGTTCTGCAATTAGAACGTGAATGTACTGAATTAGAGCCTGAATTTAGTTACAATATACCTTTAGTTGTTGATGAAAAACCAAACAATAAAAAGACTAAAAAAGTCAAATATAATTTATTTGACAAATTACACGAAATACATAAAAAAAAATTATGTTTTTTTGCTGATTCTAAAGAGTGGCCTGAAAAAGTATGTACAATTAAAATAAAATAACATGAACAAGTTAAAATCTTACATTCATTATTAATTTGTTTCAGTATTTATACCCATCATGTTTGCTGGATGAATTATTTGATGATCCTACAGAAGTTAGTCCTAATTTCTTTGTGATTACCTTGTACTCTGTAGATGTTGGTTATTCAGTTAAAATATCCATGAATAAAGATAAACCACCTGTTGAAACATTTTATAGCTATGCCGAAGACTCTATATTAGAATTTGTAGAAAGAGAACAACTTCCACCATGTTTATTACATTTATTTGATAAAGCTGATCCAAAGTTATTTTATAATGGACGTGTTATCGCAGAAATACATAATAAATATCATGGTGAAGAATTAACGAGAGTATATCGAATTTTATTACATCCTCATGGTTTGGTAAGTAAATAATTGAAATTTTTATAAAAAAAATTGTATTTTGTGTAAGTTTTATAAATCAATCATTTTATAACATATATTATTTTTCAGTCCATTCAAAGTGATTTAAATCGAATAATTGCTCAATGTAGTCCTGCCCATTGTTCATATGAACAAAGATTAAAGATAGAGAGTAAATTGATAAAACTAAATTTTCCTGTCATGTGCATGGATCCGTCGCCTATTGCTGGGTTAACTGTTCAATTACAACATCAGTTGTTAAGTCGTCGTACTATAGCACTAAATCCACTAAAAGTAATGAATGATGATTCTTCAAAATTTAATGCGGATATATTAAAAAAGTGGCAAGAAGATACATTAGCTAAAACTAAATCACAAAAATCGTCTTCAAAATTGGTGGTAAGTTAAAAAAATAAATCTATTTTAGTATTGATATAATAAATTTCACATACTTAGTTTAATTAAAATTAAATTAATATTGTAGTTTTTAAAGCTTATACTTATTTATGTTTAGGAGGATACTGTAAGTGACAATATAATTCATAATCTTTTATGGAAGTTTGATTTCCGTATACTATCCTTTAAACTTCTCAAATTATACGTTTTTGTTATAACCGAAACTCGAGAATATTCTATGCTATTGTGTATGAATTCAAATGTTCCACATGCTCCGAAGATGAGGTATGCAATTTATATTAGATAATTGTAATAATAGTATTTTTAACATTTGTGTGATTTCAGGTTTAAGATAAATCTTGAAACAAATAAGTTAAAAGCTTACATTGATGTGATATTAGAAATTCTTAAACAACAAGTTAATCCAGACATTATAGCGGTTCGAAGATATAAAAGTGATGATAAATCAGTACCTCGATCTACTATGTGTATTCCATCATTGTTGAATGACCATATTTATGAACCTAGTCCAGCAGATATATCAAAGGTATGTATTGCATAACATAAATGGTGAAAATTCTAGTTTTATTTTTAAAACAATTATTTTGTTTGAATTTTAGTTACTTGATGAGTTGTTAATAAATATTGATACATCATATCAATCTGATCGACAAAAGACTGAAGAAACAAAAAGATGTTTAAAAGTAAATAAAAAGGTAAAATTATAATACACATTTTTAATAAATTTATATAATATTAGTGAAGTAATGTAGTATTTTATTTTTATTAAATTCATTATTATTAGTTAATTTAACTAAACTATAGCAAATTTTATGAAAGTAAATAAAGTATGTAAAATAGCAAATAGTTTAATATTATCTTGTTGGTGGTTGCAATGTTAGTCAAGATCACATTTAAACATATAGTAGAATACCAGATTCTATTTTATGTTTTTATATTTAAACTATAGTAAATAATTAAAAATAATAATAATTTATTATTAATAATTATTTTTATAATTAATAATTCAAAGGTAAGAATATTATTTTATTTTATTAGCAGTTATATTTTCAATTTTAATCATAAAGCAAGTTTAGTTTGAGTATTTTTTACATTTATTATTTTACAAAATATTATATACCACTTGGTTTAAAATTAAAGTATAATAAAAGCTGATTATAGAACACAGATAATATTCCTACTTTAAAATGTGATATTAGGTCATGTCTTTTTTCATTTTAATGAATTATTTACTTTTAGGAAGGTCTTATTTATAAAAAAATATGTAGTCACTATAAATTAAGCACCACAACAAATAACTATGCTGTTATTTTTATCTGGTTGTAGTTGTTTTTCTTACTATTTGGTATTGTAAGTATTGATTGTCATTATTCAATTATAAATATACATATATTTTTTATAGATGGAATCAAAGAAGAAAAACATTAATTTTGGTAGTTCAAAAAAATTACCAAAAAATCTAGGTAAGTTAATTTATTTTTATGTATTTATAATTTAAATGATACTTAATAAATTCTACATAATATAAAATGAATAAATTAAAATATTAATTTTTCTTATTATTTATTATTCTTGTTGGTTCTTTATCATTTTTCTATTTTTAAACACTTTATAATAATAATAACTGGAAATGATGATAATTATTATAAATAACTAATACATTTTTTAAGTACCATTTTCTATTGTATTATAAATTAAAACAAACTCATAAGCTAAATGTGAATCAGGTTAAAATGAAATACAATTTATAAAAGAATTATTTAGTTAGCAAATTTATTTAGCAAATCTCTACTAATTCTGAGTTTCACTTTAAGGAAAATAATTTTATTTAATTTTACAGAAACTAATATAGATCAAAAAAAGAAGAAACGAGTAAAAGCTTTTGAGTCAAAAAAGTCAATTCCTCATAAAGTTGGATCATCGTCAACTAACACAATATCTGCTGATTCATTTTCAGCTAAAGGAGTACCTTTAGTACCAAGTTTTTCTAATATAATACCATCAGTCCCAAGCCCTACAACTGTAATAAATGCAAAATCTGATCATAAAAAATGTTTGGGAATAAATGATGTTTCACTGGAAACATTATTTGATAATACAAGTATAAACAGCCAACCACCTTTGTACAATTTTGTGAGAGATAATAATAAATCAAAATTAAGTTCTTGTTATGATAAAATGAAGAATATAAAAGTTGTAAAACATGTACATCGTAATGCAATCTGTCTGAAAGGTTCAGAAGTCACTATTAACAAAGATAAATTGCCTGTAATAGCTGATATAACTGAAGAAAGATTCTCAAATGAACCTAATATTACTATTCAAGAGACTACACAAGTTGATGATAATTCAACTACAAATATAGATAATTCGTCTAACTCACAAGTATGTTGTATATATAACTATTACTTTAAGAAAATATAATATAATAGTGGCATGCTCTTTGAGTACTATAAAAAAAAAAAAAAATAAATAAATAATATTGACATTTTTTTAATCTTAATGATATACGCATTACATTAGTGGTCTTTTAGTGGTCTTTATGTCTAGTTGTAGGACCTGCTCATATTGTTAGTTTTTTTTCATACCTATATATATATTATTCAAACATTTAAAAACAATAGTGAGAAAAAAATTTGAAATTATAATTTAAGTATTTTCAAATGCAGAATAGCTTGTGCTATTTAATTTAGTGTTAAAATCATTTGTGTGAAGTCTATGAATAGCTGTAATCTATCAAAGGTAGTTTTGAATGTTATGTTGAAAGATGTTTTGATTTTAGATGTCTAAGCGACTTACTCTCTGACTAAGTAAAAAACCTGTGACCTATCCTCATAGTGATTAAATATAAACCACAACAAAAATAGTTTATAATTGAAAATATAGAACATGGTATTTACATAGATTTTTGTGCACAATTAAATAACTATAACTGAACATTTTAGCAAATAAGTTTTTTGCACTATGATTTTAAAATTATTAAAATACTCAGGTTTCTGAAAAAAAAACTCACAAATTTGTGATTATTCTGAATTAAATTTGCAAATATATAATGATATAAAAGCAAAGTTGTTATTAAAGGGAATATCAAAAATTTTAAGAAAATAATTCTCTAGAGATTAACAATGCCATGACTTAGATTTTTTTTTAAACAGATTAAAAGGTTATGTTTAAAAAATTTATAACCAGTTCTTTGTTTAAAATTGTAACAATAATATTACAATTTATGTGTTTTAATTAAAAAATACTAATAAATTCATATTTCTAGAATTAGATGAGTAAATTAATCTCCGTGTTCATCGATGGTCATTTTTGACTTAATAGTTTTTATATTTTATCCATCCATAATTATTTGACTAAAAATTATAAACTTAACCAAGTACCTATCACTTATATGAGCATTCAAATATTTATATAAATATATAATAATTATATTAAGCTCTTTCTAACTTGTTAAACAAATTGTAGGTAATTTAATGCATAGGTATGCCAAGTGATGTATTTTAATATTAAAAGCTCTATGTAGAAATTTGACATTTATTGATAGAATCAGAAGGAAAATAATTATAGAGAGGTTTCAGTTTTTAATAAATTATGTAGTGTTTAATTTTATAAATGTGATAATTTATCATATATTATATATATTCATATGGTTTTTTGTACTTCTTTTTAGGTTACATCGCCAAATTCTGTTATTACATTGTTTCCATCATCTTTAAACGAGTCCAATAATCAATATCAGGTAAATATATTTATTTAAATCAAACTATAATACCGGCGATACCGCATTAATTACATAAACCAAAAAAATATAATATTACCTTATACTTTGTTCAATATAAAAATGAACCTTGAACAATCAATCAATTTGTCAAATACTGTCCTATTACCACCAAAAAATGGGACGTTGTAACATACAAACAGGCATTGTAACAATGTAACATCTATTTGTTGATACTGTGCAAAGTAGGTCAGTAGCTGACTGTCACAGTGGCGTAGCTAGGATTTTCTGATGGGAGGTGTTAATTATTTTAAACATTAAATATTATGTATACTATGTACAAACTAAAACTTTTATTTTAATTAATTTATATGTATATACATATTATTTTATAGTTCATATTGTAATTACGATTTACCTATGTTCCTATTTTATTATATACGAGTACATATATTTATATATAATAATGTAATTTATGATACGGCTCAATGGGGGTGTCATATCTACCAAACACCTCCCTTATATACGCCACTGGACTGTCAAGGTTTGTTTTTGTATTGAATAGAATATAAAATATATGATTAGTTCAAATAGTTTATTGTAATGATATAGGTTGTATAATTATTTATTTGATAATTAATTAATTTCTTATTATGTAGAACAATGATGTATCATTTCAAGGAATAAATTATACTTCATTCTCAAATACTGAAGATATCAAAGCTGCTAAGCGAAAACGAAGCTCTTAAATACATATATAAAATATATTTATAACTAATATAACTAATATATTTATTTAATTTTATTCCTTATCATATGTATTGAACAAAGAACATAATTTCTTATTAGTTCTTAAATAAAACAATCAGTACCAGTTGTGCTAATATGTAGAATATATTTATTAATTTTGTTTAAGATTGTTATGAATACTTTTTCTTAATGATTAAAATATAACATCATCCATGACTGATATATCTATTTTTAGTTTATAATTTTGTAATAATTGATATTTTGATATACGTTTATAAAAGTTAATTAGTTTTTTATAAACCTACAAACAGACATTTTTTTATATAAGTTTTTTTTTTTGTAAATTATAATTCTGTACACATTTTGAGTTAACTTCAATATAAATTAATTTAATTAAATTGTGAATGTGTATAATTTATCCTGTATTAGTTTAGATAATTAGAAAAATATGAAATCTTTAAATACCTACAATTAATTTGTTTTAATAAGACATATTGACTTTTAATGTATGCCCCATACTTATCTATAAGATACATATATATTATACAGATAAAAAGATTTATTAACCACTCTATTATATTCTTTAAATTATATATAACTTTTGATTTGTTAGTGTTTATGTTAAAGATAATAAAAAATACTTAAGTAATTTACTTTTGTAAGCAGTGGTTTATACCATTTTATATTCTTTATATACTTCACAATACTGATTTAGTTATATTCCTATTGGAACGTATTGAAAATGAAATAAACATCTAATTCACCAAATCATGTAGATTGACACTTTTATTACCAAGTGCTTAGTGTTGAACCTTTTAATTAGTATCAAAAACCCTACTATATTCTCAAAAATGCATGATGGACCATGGTGCATTATAACAGCTAGTTTTAAATTCAAAAAAATGATCCCTAAATTGTTAATATATAAACGATTTTTTAGTTACTTAATGGTACATTTATTGTTTTGTATTAAGTTTAAATTAAAAAACAAAGTTTATGAGTAATAATAACACAAACAGCCAAACACATTGCATAAAATTAAATATTTTAAAAATATTAATAATAATATAAGAATCATTTTATTGTGCAGCTTTTATTAATTTATGAATTGTCTTTGTTCTGTTTTGAGCGTGTCTAATACAATTTTGAATTTGGCCATCTTTTATGAATTCTCCTCCTAAAATAAAAACAAACAATAGAATTATAAATGTAGCTTATAATTAGTGTCCTTTATATTACACAATTTAGATTATTTATGAACTAACAATGTGTATCATATACTCACACATATATAAATGTTGTACCTTTAAATGTAATATAGTTAAATATCTTATATAACTAGGATAAGAATATAAAATCCAAGGAATATCTATAGCGCGTAGAATAAGCATAAAAATAATTAAAATTCAACTGAATAGCAATCAAATTTCTTGATAATTATGTAAAATTTTTGTTTTTTATATATAAAAAATGTAAAATTAATGAAATGATAATTATATAAAATTAAAAATTATATATTCAATTTTTAATTATACTGACATCAAAAACACTGTTTTATTTGATGAACCATTAGTTCACTATTAATTCATGCAATTCAACATGAATACATTTGAATAAATGTGTAATTGAATTGTACTATAGGTACTGGGCATATATAAAATATAATACCTGTAGTGTTTATTTTATTTATTGAACTATAGTGGATTTCACATCAACTGCAACTCAATACTAATGTGTCTAATGGCGGTTTTGACTCAAACCAGGGGTCTTCATTTTAGGATAGAATATAAAAGCGGAATTTATCGCACAGGTTTTAGACAATCTATAATATGACTGATTCATTAAATTAATAAATTAATCACACAACACAGTATTAGTCTTTAAAATGTATAATCATACATGCACAATAGTTGCATTTTTTGATATGTATTATTATTCTTGTTGAACGTAGCAATGAACTTAATTGACTAAACTATTACCAAAGTACCTATACATTAGAATGTGTTCTTGACAGGACAATTTGAGATTGTTTCTTAATAAATGCTTTTATATCCTTTATCATAGTTAAAGTGGTTTTTTAACTGTTTATATAAATCTGAACTCTATTTATAAGTATAGGTACACGTACATTTATGGCAAAAGTACAAAAGTATAATTTCAAGTTATTTAAAGATTTGAATAAACTTAAAAATATGTAGCTTACCAGGTTTGTGTAATGAAAATAATAAGGAACCATTGGTTACAACTGTCAATTTACTAACACATAGTTGCTCTTCTTCTTCAGTTGGATCAGCTAAAATATATTTTTCATTAAAGACTCCAAAAGTGGATGATACTGGTAAACTGTTGACTTTTAACGGAATGTAATTCTCAATCACATTTGTTTCTTCAGTTTCTTTGTCATATTTTACTTCTGGTATTTTAACTACATCATAATTATTTAATTAATTAAAAAACAGCGAGATTAAAATACTTTTAAAAGTACCTGTTTTAAGTGCTGACAACAAGGCTATTAAACATGCATCTAAAACAGACCCATCATAGTTCAAACAATAAATATCACACGACAAGACCCATACTAATTTATCTACGGAAATACATAATTGTTGCAAGTCTAGTATTTTGCAATTATTACACACTTCATTTAGGAAACTAGTAATTTGCATTGCTTCATCACATGGAATCCCAGGTCGAATTTTTTTAGAGCATAGGCTTGGTAGTTCAACATTTACTAAAAGATATCCAATATCTGGAGTTTCAGATTTAGGAACACCTAGTTCCTAAAAAGTAAAGATAATAAATAACATTTTAAGATTTAACTATAATTAAACAATCCATCTTACTGCTTTAATGCCACAAATAACAGCCGTATTACCAATTTTGACTGCTGCTGATCCATCTGCAGTGTGTATAGTGTTCAAATTTAGAGATGCATCTCGAAAGTTCATTAATTGTCTACCATCATTTCTTTTATCAAGCGCCTAATGTAGTGTTATTGTGTTAGTATTTAACATATGTTGTATTGAATTAATTTTATAGAATGAAAATAAATTTACCAGGTATTCCTTGGTGTAAGTGTCTTGTATATTTCTGAAAAAAAAGTAAGACAAATAAACTTGGACATACTTTCAAATATAGCAGTTGGAAAAGTACGTAAGAAACCATTTTATAGGCTAATCGTTGAAGTATCATACTCACTTTTTGATCGAGTTCATCTTGAATAATAGTCTTTCTCCGTTCTCGATAGTCTAGTGGTGGCTTACTAGCTTACAACTTACAAGTTTTGTTTACAAGTCTCAACCATGGAGCTCGTCTTATCACGGGATCGTCATATCGAGCACGAGGTCCAAACAGCCGCGCGCCACGGCTATCGCCTATCTCTGAAGCTAGATTGCTAGAAGCCGGCAAGCCGCCTACACACGTTATGGACGATAAGAATGTTGACAGTGTGACCAACTTGACGGTAACCGGTAGGTCGGTAGCACTGTATCAATTACGCGTCTCCAGCCGTTTCGACAGACACCTCAGCTGCACCTGTCGTTTAAAAAATAACGGTTACGATTTAGTGAGCATTTTATTAATCGTTTATCGCGAGTCTTTTCCATAACAGACGGTCGGGTCGCGTAACGTTTAGTCCCGGCGTCCGTTTAAACGACTTCGATCTAATCCACGGATTATTGATTGTTAATCGTTAATAATTAAGTATAGGTCCGGTGTTCATAAATTATTTCGCAAATAGATCGATCATCATCAATACCGAATACACATAATTTTGTTACGTAAGTTTGATTTCCTATTCATAACTCCTCCAGCTATTAGTGCGTTTGCTATACATTTATTACCCGTGTTAATCCGTAAAATTCGCGAATTTTGTCTTTTTTTACAACTACAAACACGATAAAAAATATTGTTACTTATAACATATCGAATATCGTTTGCCCCCGAATGACGACTTTCAAAGCCTGACAGAAATCTACCAGTGCCATCGACACAAACGTTGCCGTTAAAATCCGTGACATTTTATAATAATACCGAATACCATTATTATACGACGCGGTGGCCGAACGGAACGACGAAGGATGGAGTTTACAGTTTTTCGGGATCAAGAAAATGCCAACAATGTTTTGCGCAATAAGGAGAACAATGTGCCATCAAGGGACCAACAGCCCTCCAAACGCAGGTCGGTGCTCGGGGTGCTGAACGCCAAACAACCCTTCACCAAAAAGCCGCAGCCTAAATCTAAGGTGTGTATAATTATATATTACTAACCCGATTTCTCCAATTTTGACTTTTATTGTTTTTCTCAACTCGTATAATGCATTTAATGATATTTAATGACAAGGAAAATGAATCGTAGATTAAAGTACAGTGTTTTTTTCCATGCATCTGGGCGATGTTATTTTTAATGGTGGCCTATGATAATTGTCTTTTTAACATTGTGATGAATTAGAGCAATTGCTGTATAATATGCCGAACAATCCATTGTGGGATTTCCTTTGCAAATTGGTTTATTTTTAATATGATAATTGGGTCAATGGACATTATGTATATTCTTAATCCTGCAATCATTACTTAGTCAGTAATCGAACGGCTTCATTTTTTTCTCATTAAATCAATTGATCATTTATCTACACTAATCTGTTATTCCTACATTAAAATTAAACGATTATTCTTCTAAAATATTCTTAATATACCTATTAATTAGGCAATTCTTTGACTTTTGTAGCATACTTATTTAAATAGAATTATCATAATAGGTAACTTTATTATTATAATTATAATTGTATGTTGCCAGTAATAATTGGTTTCATTAAATTCAAGAAATAATAAGTATTGGTAGTTTTGTACATTTACGATTTTTATAGGTAGTAAATCAAATTCTGTAGATATGCCAATTTACATTAGGTATTTACTTATACAATTATAAATTAACAGTTATTGGAGTTATTGATATTACATAAATATAAGTATTTAGTTTAAATTTAAAAACACATAATATTCTTTAGATTTTTTGAAAAATGGTTAAATTATTAGATTCCTATATAGTTCTTAAATATTTTTAATGTATTTACTGAATATTCTTTTCAATCAATTTTACTTCGTTTTTAAAGTATTAAATACAAATTTAAATTTAAAAAAGATAGGTAAAATTACTTAAATTCCACATATTTTTAAAAGTATCTAGATTTTTATATTAGTTTTTTTTTGTTCAGTATCATTTTAATGCATTGGGATCAATTTAAATGTACTGGCTGTCTACATAGGTAATAGACACTAATAGTTATAAACAATATAGGTACCTAATATTAACTTTTTATTAGTTAAAATTTAATTTAAGTATTACTGTAGTGGATTTTATTCAAAGTTATTGATTTGTGCATAAAACAAAGAAGTGCAATTTTTTTAATAATACCTAGGTACATATGAAATATATTTTCATTGGAAAAGTTAAAATATTCTATTATTTTTGTACAGATTATATCTATGTGATAACTTATATAGGTATTATTTTACTATGTTATACTAATTTAATATTTTAATGAGGACCGTTATTAATTATAAATAACAACGAAGTATAATTATTTAAAAAAATATTAATTAGTACTTACCTAAGTGGTGATATATTTTTTTGCAATTAAATAATATAAGACAATGCTTAGTAGTACCTTTAGTTATAATACCATTTTATTTTTAGCCTCAAGGATCCAGTAAATTTGGTTTTACTACCAAATCATCAGTGCCATTTACAATTCATGAAGATCCACAAGTATTTAAAAAAGCTGCTGCTAGTGAAAACTTATCAAAGAATAATGTGGAAAATCAAAAGCCACCATTGCTTAAGAATGAAGCTAAAATCATCGAAGCAAAGGTAATAATTAATAATATATTATAATTACCTAATTTATAAATGAAAAATTATTTTTTGACATTTTAATATATTTATCCATATTTGTTTATTAGGCTACTGTTCCTAAGATAGAATTGAAAGATAAAAGAAAACCATTGTCTGATGTAAGCCAAATTGTTCCACCATCTGTAAAAAATGTAGTGCAAACAGATGAAAAAGACATTAAAGATATTGATGAATCAGCTGATTCAAGCAATGTATACTCACCTATGTCAGTTGATCATGACAAGTCTATACAAAGTACTAGTCATTCTTTGACTGCACATAGATTAAGTTGTGATGTAGATACTTACACATGCGAGTTATACTCTTATCTTAGGGATGTTGAGGTAATGGAAGATATGTTATTTAGTTTTTATAAATAAAATTACTTATCAAAAATATTTTTGGTGCATAGAAATTACATCGTCCTAAACCTGGATACATGAGAAGGCAACCAGACGTGACATATAGTATGAGAGCAATATTAGTTGATTGGTTGGTTGAAGTAGCACAAGAATACAAGCTACAAAATGAAACATTGTACTTAGCTGTTTCATTTATTGATCGTTTTCTTAGTTTAATGTCAGTGGTCCGTGCTAAACTCCAATTATTGGGTACTGCTGCTATGTTTGTTGCATCGTAAGTTTAATTGTTTCTTTTATATATAATATAATGTCTGTAAAATTGATTGTTTATATATTTATTTTTTTTAATAGGAAATACGAAGAAATTTATCCTCCAGATGTTAGTGAATTTGTTTATATAACTGACGATACTTATACTAAGAAACAAGTACTTAAAATGGAACAATTAATATTGAAAGTTTTAGGGTTTGATGTCTCTAATCCCACAACTGTTATTTTCTTAACACACATTTGTGTTCATTGTAATGTACCGTTGAAAGTTATGTACTTAGCAATGGTAAGTTTTAACATCTGTACAATTTATATTATATTATTTTTGTGCAACTGGATTATAATAAAAATAAATTATTTGTTTCTAGTATTTGGGTGAAATGAGTTTACTAGAAGCTGATCCCTACTTATCTTATACACCTTCTTTGATTGGCTGTGGAGCTGTTGCATTAGCTAGATTAATATTGAATTATGAAGTTATTTGGCCTGAAAACATGTTTGAATTAACTAAGTATAGCTTAAATGATCTGATCCCTGTTCTTAAACATTTAAATCAAACTTATAAAACTGCTCCACATTCCCAACAATCTGCCATTCGAACCAAGTACAAGTCTGCCAGGTATGTTAATGTGTTAGATTATGTATATAGTATGTAAATTGTGTTAAATTATTAAAAAAAAAAAAATTCTGCTTCTAAATGTATAGCATTTTATTATTTTCTATAAGTACAGTTATCATATTTTTAATACATTTATTAGTTACCGTTAGGTTAGGTTTTTTTTTCATATAAAATATATTATTTTATATTAAATTCATTATTAAACACCCACTTACACAGATTATTTCCATCCAGTTACTAAAAAACATATATGTGTCTAGTAATAATATTGTGAACTTCCTGAATTATGACAACAGTAATTAATCTGTGTATTTTGATAGCTTATTTTTTAAATTACATATGATTATTTTCAATTTAAACCATCAATTCAATTTTATATTTAGTTGCATGTAAAGTTTTTTTTATAAAATACAAATAATGAGTATTAATAAATTAATAATAACATTTGAAGGTTTGAAATTTGAATTTATTTTATGTATTTAAATTTTGTTATGCGTATTATTAAACTTAAAAAAAATGTTTTTGCCGAACTCAATAAGTATTGCTGTATATTGTACCTTTTTTAGACACAACATATATGTTTTCATGTGTACCTGGTATTTTATTAGTCTTTAAATATATACATAAAATAATTAGAATATTTTAATTAAAACAGGATTTAATTTTCTTTCATTATTTCAGATATCACAGTGTCTCTGAAATTGAGTATATAGACTTAATTTTGCCTGAAGAAACTGCCCAAAAAGAAATGTCAGAAAGACTCAAGTTGGTTGATGTTCAAGACAAGTCATGATTCTATCGTTATTATTTTATTTATGTTTTCAATTTTTTTTAATTATTATTATTTTTTTATTAATTTTTTGTAGTAAATGAAAAATTTTTTGACACTTTTTTAAACAATCTATTTTTAAGTTAAAAAGAACAAAATAACGTTCAAAACGAACCATACAACTGGAGATGTTTTTTATGTTGCGCTTATAAGAATCATGCGTAAATAAAAAATTTTTACATTCATAATTATTTATTTTTTTTTTTTTACTAAATACATTTAAATTTATAAACTATTTTTTTACTTAATTTAATTTTATAATTTCAAAATATTTGTGTTTTTCATTTGTTGCCGTTTAGAAGAACAGGTATATATGCACTTGTTGAAATAAGAAAATGTTAATCTCATAAAATTATATTATCATGCATTACATTTTATCATTATTTTTTTTATATATAAAATTTATAAGATTGAAAAATCATATTTTTATTAACAAATTACCATTGCAAAATTTTGTTATGTAAATTATTATGACTGCCACATCAAATAAAAAAAAAACAACACAATATTATATGGGTTGAATTTGATTTATTAGTTATTTAAGTGGCCTTTTAATAGAATCTATAATCAAAGAAGAATTAATCTCCAAACATAGCTAATTATTAAATTTGTATGAAATAAATAGTTATGATGATGGTGAGAGTTTAATATATTTTTATAAACATTAAAAATTTAAAAATATTATTTTTAAGCTATTTGTATGCAAATCTGATATTTAAATGATTTTAGTGGTATTATTATTATTCATTCAAAACAAAAACTGCATGGATTTGAATTTTTTGCAATTTTTTCTATTCACAATAATTCAAAATTTAATATATGTAGATTGATTTTAAACTGTTTATAGTTAATATTATAAATATATAGTTCACATTGTTCTGTTATTGACAGTGTTGAAAAAATTAAATATAAATATATTTTTCAAGTTCAGCTCAAATACTTTTGTTTATTATTTTTTAGGTTTGTAGTTAATTTAACATAGTATAATACTACCACTAGTGATTGGTAATTCATATCCAATATAGATTATTGCTCTTCAGAATCATTTTCGAAGTTATCATCCATCAAGTTTATTCTTTTTTTGTCTTGGTTGCTCCACTCACAGTTAATAAAATAATTATTGGAGTAGGTAATAATTCCAATTATAATTTTGAAAAATAATACCAAAAGAATTAAATTTTAGTACAAAGAAAGTAAAAAATAGTTAATGAATATTTTTACTAAAATAATTTGCAACAATGGATGTAGGTACTAGGTACTAGCTTATACATTTATAATAATAATTTATGTGGTATATATATTACATTACTTAAAAAGATACTTTTATTATAATAATTCATTAATATCATTCATAATAAAAGAGCTACAGATGATCGAAAAACAATTTTTAAAAATTTAAGAGGAATGGATTATTTTATTCAAAATAAGGGAGATGATGAAAAATTAATTTTAAAATAACTGGAGGAACTGTTTTGAACAAGGGTACTGTACTAAGTAAATTCTGTAACATTGACATAGAATAAGGCGTTGATTTTTTCAATTGCAAATTTCGCTTATACGAAAAAAACCACTTTTGGAAGACCCTTTGTATTTTATTTAAATTAATTTTTTTAAAACGTCGACGTCTCCGCCTTTAGTTGTAATAACTTTATAAATGTTTATTTTTCTAATATTTTTCTTGGTAAAATGGTATCATATAGATTTTGTTGTTTGTGATACTTTAGTACTTAACTAACCGTATGACCGTTAAAACTTTGGTAAATTAATTAGTGTTAGTTTTAATTAAATATTTACTTTACTAGAGAAGTAGAGAATACAATGAAATTTATTAGAAATACAAGGCACAATACCTATTTTATTAGTTTTAAATTTAAAAACATTTTAAAATACATGGAAAGTATTCCACACATTATAATTTGTAGATTTTTAAAGAACTATAAATTTAATTATACCATGTTTTAAAAAAAAATTAATTTCTATTATTGCTTTAAAATTATAAGACGTCTTATGTTTATAACACGAGGTATAAAAAAAAATGTTATATGGAGTACATGTACATGATTTGAAGTTGATAATATATTAATATTGATAAATTACTTTATTTTATCTTATAATTTTGGTGAGCTAAATGAACCAGGTCGGTCTTTGTTAAGGCTTTTACTACGTTTTCTGCTTGGCTTAAATCATTTTATATACATGGCCACTGAACGAAATACATATATTTCACGGCGTTGTGTATAGGCAATAGAGGTACACATTTAAGGATGTTAAATATTGTTTTTAATTAATAATACTTAAAATAATAAATCTAACATAATAACATATTATATTATTATTACAGTTATCTATCTCAGATGTAGTAGCATATTTCTGATGTCAAGGAGTATTGAACATTTTGTTCTGAAAAATTATTTCACAAAAACCAATATTTTGAATCCATTTATGTTTAATAATTTAACTTTTTTTTTAAACGTTTTACAAAAAAGATATGAAATTATTGATCAATAAAATATCACTAAAGTGTGCGGTATTATAGGTACCTATATTACCTACTACGTGTACCTATATTACCTACTACGATGGAAAATGATAGAAAATCACTATTAAAAATAAACGTTAACTTTAAAAGTATATGGACACCATCATTTTCACTGTTTACAATTTTGTGCGCTAATGAGTTGTCGAAAATTTAAAAAATATATATTAATATATGCGCAAATGAGTCTCAGCCGAAAATGGTCTTCGGTAAAATGGATTTGGGATTTTGGTTTTCATGACACGATTTTTTGAGAAAATAGTCATTTGGGAAAATGTTCGCGTACCCTTGTCAACACGTCCGAGTCGCAAGCAGAATTGTCACCCAGAATGCCCACCAGCAAACGCATAATCATTTCACATTTCAGGACATAGTACCATTATTGGGAATGGCCGTCGAGTAAACAGATTGTACGGTTGTAAAGCAGCTGGGGTTCAGTCCATCGGTTATTTTAATTAAAGTCATTAATTAATTTACTGAACTTTAGACGGTCGTTCGACCGTTCGTGGATAGAACAATGCAATCCACAATTCAACCATCAGTAGTTTAAGAGGAAAAATTGACAACTATCATCCTACGAGGTTTATTTGCAAAATGATTACGATAATGGTTTAAATTTGTGATATATATATATAAAAAAAATGTTTAAAATAATTGTTTCGTAATACATTTAAACGCTTAAACGTCAAATATTATTTTTCGTTCCAAATTATTATTTAAGTATAAAAATAAAATTTTTATTTTCAAAATAAGTAATAACAGTATCATAGATAAAAAATTAAAAATAGTTGAACCATCTCTAAAGCAGCCATAAGGTGATTGAACCAAAGATGAGAGTTAAATTTATCAATATGTAATTATATTATTTAAATAATAGTAAACATATTATAACACGATAAATAGTTTAGAATGTATAAGATATAGTAAAAAAATATTATAGTTACAGTGCCTACTTAAAGTGTATTGATTCGACTAAAAATAAAAAAAAAAACATATTCGATTAATCGAAGTGATAGACTTTTAAATTCTGCTGTCCAAATACAGTTCTCAACATAAGTAAAACAAACTAATATTTCTTCTAAAACGAGTATAGAATAGGGAATCATATATAGAACTATCAGTACTCTTTTTTAGATATTTTAAAACTGTTTTATAAACAATTAGGATATAATTACATTTTAAAATTTTCATAGGTACTTCTATAAGTTTTAAAGAGTATAATATTCTCGTCTTGAATATATGGCATTTTAATAAAGATTTAATTGTAGTTTATATTTTTAGATATGAGAATAATACCACAGAATAGAATAATACTAATTACCCCTGGAGGCAATGCTATAGTAAAACTTTGAAGGTACAGTAAATGTCTAAATGTATGATATTTATATATGTAGGTCAGTAGGTGTTGTACATGGTAATATTATTATACAATACATCTATACATAATACGTAGTTATATTTTGTGGTTATCTTTGGGTACCGATGTCAAAATTAACATCACGCGATATACCTGCAATAACTACACCGATTATTATTAATATTTTATTCTGTTCAATTTTTTAAACGAAGTATCATTTCTGGTACAATATTATAAAAGATTATTTAGAAATGTTTTAAGATTACGTAAGAAATATTTTTACCTACCAAAAATATCTTTTTTTTTTTAGGATAGGTGCGAGGAGGGAGTTAGAGAGATTAGTTAGAATCCTTTAATCAATTAAGACTAATTGATAATGTTTTAAAAAAAAAAAAATATATATATATAGGTATGTAGTTTCTAACTTTGTATGTAGCTATAATAAAAGAGTACCTTATTATTGTGCCTTAACTGTTCGGACTTATTTGACGAACAAAAATGTTATTGAATACGTTTAAGTATTTTGTTGATTGTTACTTACTATTAAATGATTACTGTGCAGTTGAATATTTGCTTATCATTTTCCATACTTCGAGCATGTTGATGTGTAGTCAGGACATCGTAGGTATACCGTAAAATAAATGTTATCGCAGCGTAAAAAGTACTTACTCTACCAGCATTTGTTATCAATCTTCTTTTTATAATACCATGTACATGATGATTCAGCATTCCCATTTTTCATTTAATAATAACTCATTTATTTAAATTCTAATTTTTTTTAACCTTTAAATATATAAATACCTACTATTATATTGAAAAATACTCACATTTTTTTACACATAATTTTTAAAAGTGTAAAATGTTTACAAATTAAATGGATTTATGTTATTTAACCAATTAGCTCGTATTAAAATGTTATTTTTTAATCTAAGTATGCATAAGTCAAATCACATATTTTTCTAATTTTCTCAAATACTTTACAAATAATATTTTTTAAATTATCAGACACATTGCTGAATCGACTGATCATCTAAAACACATCATCGTTAACACGAGACCGTACTCAATTTACAATATATTATTGTCTATGTAAAAAGCAGCAGTATAATATGTAACCCAGCAAAAAACGTTTAAAAAAGCAACGTTTACAAAAACCAATTATTTATGCTCGCTCGACACTCACTACAAAAATCAAGACGTGAAATTTGCGTAAAAATTAAATCTTACACCTATATGTATAGTAATAATAATAACCAATATTTGTACGTATAAAGTAAATAACGGATTTTTTTAACTTTCGAAACAACTGGCCTGTATGGATTATTTTGTAGGTAGTTTGTTTTTATTTTTTATAGAATTTTTTCTTATTTTCTTCACAAATGGTTCAGGTCATATAAATATTTTAAATAACATTTTTTTTCTGTAATAATATATTTACACCAAACAATTAACCTGTATAACACTCAACTGTTACTCATTAGTTATTATAATCATACATAATAACTATTATATTATACTAAATTTGATTACATTTCGATAACCAGTGAATTAATTTTTTTTTGTTCTATACCAAGAGTAGTATCGAAACGAAGGCGGTCGTACAGAAGCAATTGTATCGCGACTTTTTAAGGTTTAGAAGTGGGCGGGTACTCCATATGAAAAAAAAATGTTATTAAGTACTTTTAATAACTAAAAATGTTAATCGAAAAACGAAATTGTATTGAATACATATTATATTGTAGTGATAGTAGGTCGTAGGTGAATTCAAAATATTTTGGATCTTTTCGAGTTGTTTGTTGGCTTTTTTTTTGGTTATTTTCGATTCATGTAAGATATACTTTTAGTTTGTGCACGGGGTAGGTACTTAACAAATAAGCTCCGAAGTGTAATGCGATTATTTGCTTCTTACACTATTAACAATTTATATAATTTCGTTTGTACACCGCGTATAGGAAAAAAGAAAAAGAACATCATTGTTGTAAAACAAATAAAATCGAATTCTCTCGTCATCCCTCATACCCCTCCCCCTAGCCACATTACGCAGCTACTGAATCGCGCGCGAATTCACACAAGAGTCGGAAATATTATTTGTATTATTATTTTTTTTTTCCTGGCCAGGGAGACTCGGCGTATAGTGCGACTAATATACGCACGACGTCTATACAATAATTAGGTACATATATAATACCTAATATATAATATGCGACTGAAAACGCCATCGCTGCCCCTTTGAAAATCGGCCGAGTCCCACGCGCCCGCGAGACCCGACGACATAGGGTGTGTGCGACTGTACATGAAACAATATACGCGAGTACAACACCTGTGTGAATCACACACGCGTATATATCGTATAATAATATGTGTGTGTGTGTGTGTGTGTGTGTCGGTATGAACATTGAACACACTGTGGGAAACTTTGCGACCATCGGTGTATATATAGGTATTATACATACATTGTGTACGTATATCATATACGAAACTACCCGTACACGAAGCCAGCCCGTGAGACTGTTTCCTCGCAGATACCGCAGTAATATTATAGGAGGGTGGTGGTGACGGCTGCAGGTGAGGCACCCCCCATTTCGTGTGTCGGTGTGTGCGTACGAGTGTGAGTCCGTGTACACTACTATTCTCGATGATATTATAATGTTATTGTACACGCGACGATACCGTTTTCTACCTGCCCCACCGCCCCGTTTCGGGATAACTGGAATATATAGAACATATAATATAATATAATATAAAACATAGGTACACTGCACCCCACACCGAGATTTCGTGTCCCTCTGCTCGCACGGTCGTCTGCTCGCCGTCCGTCCGCGAGTGTGAGACGCGACGAGTGCCCTATACGCGTTCTGTAAATTGTGTTCGGCGGCGCTAAAATAACGCACGCCGCCGTAATATTGTGTAAGACGTGATGCGTGATGCGATTATAAATTAATTGCTATGTGTGTAGCGTTATTGCAGTATATACGATATTGTCTACCGCCGAAGATTGGTCACGTATATATATATATATATATATATAGAGAGAGAGAGAGTTATAAGTACTTGTCGGCACACATGATGTTTGTGGTGTGTTGTGTATGCGTGTTGTTATGGAAAATAAGGATGCGTCGAGTGGAATACACTGCACGGACGTAATATTGTGTATTATATCGACCACGGGGTTTCGGATCAGATTTTTTTTTAAATTATTTGAAAACGAATTTCGAATACAATATAACAATATTATAAAAATAGGTAATATCGCCGGCCATACTCAATATTGCCCTGTCGTTCACTTAATACGAATTTCAGTTGTAGCCGTTTTCACCCCAAGACGATGCATTAAAATACATTATAATTTTGACGTGTGCCCTATGTGTGTGTGTGTGTAAAATACAATTTAAAATGTAGTCGGACGAGTTTGAATTGTACTTAATAAGATACCTCTACCTTACGGTTTACCCAGTGTCGAAATAAAACACCTCGAAGACTATTTGCGACTGTAGTGCCGCTATTGTAATGGCCCGGAATTCGAACGGTTGCGACCGTCCTATTACGTATTAATATATGCAAAATTATACGAAGAGTCGGTCGAAATTCATTGGACGTTTTCTCTGTATTTATCTTCCGACGATGAGTTTTCTCTCACGGCGAAACTACACATACATATATATATATATATATATATATATTATATACATGAGTATAATATTGATAATGTTATAATATCAATATTACATTGACTATCTATCGAATTTTCTATACCGCAAACGGCGCAAACACTAGCTTGTTAAAAATTTAGGGATGATAAAAAGAATCACGTTCCATATAATGTAAGTCATAACATATAATGTAATAATACGGATTAAAGATCGATTGCTGATAATGTGCCTTACATTGTTGTAGGTAAATAGTTATTTTTTTATTTTTTGCATTGATTATCGGTATAGTTTCAAAGGAACCGTATGGAATGTTTCAACAACGTCAAAGCACACATAAATTTCTTAGGAAAACTGAGGCAATATTAATATAAATGTAATATATGCTAGTCGGAGCCATACTTCAAATGCATATAACTACACATAATATATGTAAAATTAGTTTTTATCGAAATTTCCGCGAATATGACCTTTTCAAAACCATAAACAACAGTGTGCAATCAAAACAGTAGTTGCAAAGGGAAGAGAAAATCGGTTCAAAATATTTTCCGACGAGAGTTGTACAATAACGTCGACATTTTATTGACATAGCGTCATCAATAATTAAAATGAGTATGTACGTACTTATCCATATAATAATTATAATATTTGACTGTTTCAGTTTAATTGACTTCGATTATCCTGCTGGACTTGTAATGTGGAATGGGGAATAAGGGGGAGGGGTTGGCATAAAGTACAAAGAGCTTTGATCTTGCACATACACAAACATACCTAACACCGGGCGCAAGGGCGATTTTCATCGGATTTATTCCCAACGGAATAACCGTTGAAAAAATTTCGTCCGGTTCGCAAAGAATGGTCATTACTCATTATTCTAAATTCCAGCAGTCTTACGTGGGTATAATGTACAATGACATTAAACAATATTATATTATGTACCTAAATCCGGATCCGGCGTATAAATCCTATATCCTCGGTGATTACAGTAGATGATAATATATATATAATGCACTTCTGCATACATCGACGTCTCAAAGAGACTATAAAAGGGGCCGGAATCGAAATAACTGGTTTCCAGAGCTCGTTTTATAATAATTCCTACAGTCAACGATCGGAAAAAACCTCGTCATCAGAACAATGAATACACACACACACACACACACACACACATACATACGTGGAATATAATATCGTATTATATACATGGTAAAATAAATGCTGTAAGTACGCATATTATAGTATAAGCCATAAGGCAAAGCGATTCGCTTTGATCGCGTGACTCGCAGATTAGACGAGACAATTCCAACCGCGTTGTAAAAATACAACACGCATAATAATGTATATACCTACGTATGTTACACGGTATTCACATACACACCGACACAATAACATTCTCGGTAGTGGGAAAAATGATCTCGCTAAAAAAAAAAAAAAAAATACCTTTACCAGGAAGAAAAATCCAAAGTATATAAAACTAATTAAACCAGTAGTTTTGAATTGTACCAATGCAAAAATTATAACAAAATTTTTTTGGATGTGTACAAATGCAATGATGTGTTAAAATATAGCTAACTCATAAACAACATGAAAAATGTAGGAGAGTGGGTATCGCTCTGATTGTGACCAAATAGATTGAATAGCTTTTAATCTTTTACGTCTATCGGAGTCACGCATATGTTTAAATTCTAATACATAATATGCTCATGGTTTATTAAATCAACAACTACTGCTGTACACTATACTAGCTATAAGCTATACTAGCATAAATCTGTTGGATTTAGTTAATATATACTAGAGATATAAATCAGCGTATACTTATACATTTTTAACAAGAGGTTGTTATGTATGTATCACCGAGTATTATGTACTGTATGGAAAAATAATGTTTATATTTAAAATGGCAATTTGAGCATTGTATGCGTAATATTTGTATTTATAGTTATTAATGGTTATTAATGTACCATTATTTAAATCCAATTCAGTAACGTATTTAGGATTTATTTGAGGGGAGAGATATGACTAAAATAGTTTTTCTCCCTCAACTCGAAATACACGAAGATACTACCAATTTATTTTAACTTCATACGTAGTATATATATATTATATATAGGGCATAGGGCTCGGATTTTAAAGTATAATAAGCAATATAAAAAGCACACGATTGTTTTAAAAATACAAAAAAGAAGCATATTTATTTTTAAAAAAACCATGACTAAAAATTAATATTTAAGTACTAATTATAAAAATTAATAAAAAAATTTGAAAAATTAATTTAAATTAAAAAAAGAATTATTTACCATATATTATTTCCCTAGATTTGCAGTAGTGAAACAGACTCTATTGTCCGACAGAATATTTTTATACATAGATAACGAATTATCTACATCTACTGAAGTGATCGGTGCATACTTCATACCAGAAGTTTCAAATTACAGCACAAAATCTTAAATTTTCAAACGATCGATATCGATGTTATAGACGTACTGAATGTATAGATATTGCAAATTATATTTTATAAATCGATAATCTATACGTTTAATACATTTAATAAACAAGCCGATAACGAAAACAATAATAATCCAATATATCCATTTAGTCCGCATTCTGGATTTTTACATTAATTCTCATTAGTTAATTTGTTTTTATTACAATGGCATAATGAATATATAAAAAATCCACAGCTGGAATAATTTAAAAAAGCAAAAAAAAAAAGCACTTGCATAAAAAAAGCGAAAAACAATAATTGGTTTATTTGGAATCAGTACGAGTACTTATAGACAGAGGGCCAGAGGGGATGTTATTTATCCAAAACATTAAAACACTCTATCAATGGCGGACTCAGAGTCCAAGTGGTGTTACAATTTACCAGATCCAAACTACTATACTAATTATTTGTAGGTCTTCCGTATCCTTGTAATCATCACTGGGCTATAATGATATATAATAATTAATAATAATATACCTACTTAATAGTTAATACTAATTTCGTCTTTTGACAGGTACTACTATTACTCTGTGGGTACTACCGATCATGGATATTTAAACTTACAAATGGGGCCCGTAACTACGGGTTAGAATACGTCCCAAATTATACATGTTTTATGCGTCAACACATTGGACGATAATGCGGTCATGTGACAACGGGTGTCCCTCGAGTGCGCTTGATTTTAAAACTACCTTTTTAATTGTTCATATGAGTCTTCAGTGTTATCGCTTTTATTTTTGTTAGAGCCTGACTGCGGCCATACAATAAATTATAACTTTATCTCGTAATTTTTAAGCTAACCCTAACTCCACTCGGCAGTCAAAAAAAAAAAAAAAAAAACAAAAATATATTAATCGAAGAGGAAAATATATATAAAAAAAAAAAATTAAAGCACTGAGAATTGATTTCGTGATGATTTTGTCGTTTAAAAACATCGATCAAAAACTTACGGACCGTAAACCCTGTACAATCGCTACTCTTTTTTTGTGGACGCTCTCGGAAGATCCACGTGACCAGAGCGGTAAAAATCGTGAAGTAGGTATATACTGTCTATGTGTCAATATCACTGCAGACAGTAATGTAAAAAGTTCTAGGTAGATGTACCTATGTACGTTCGATATGAGGTAGGCTTATCATACACATTATATTATACGGAGGAAGTTTACGGCTTGTTTATTTTCTTCGTCGTCATATGCAAAGAGCGAAAAAAATTTTTCACCCGTATTGTACACGTTCGTGCGGCGGTAGGGGAGGAGTGTGTGCGAGACTCCTGCGTACTCGCATTACATTCTGTATAGGTATTAGCTATACGAGTATATATATATATTTAACAATATAATGTATCGATGGTTGTTGGTGCGCGCACGCCGTCACGTCCAATCGTCGAGACGCGTCTCCAGCCGCGTAACGAGCCACCCGCGGCGTATTATAAAGGGTATACACGCGCGTAAACACATATAGGGCAGCGTTTCGTTGTCGTATTATCGTAACGTTTCATTGCGCTCGGCAAAGCACGCGGTACACGCGCACACAGACGTCTGGCTGTCAAATACAAAATGGGCGGAAAAACGCACGACGTTCGACTTTTACAGATTGTACACGGCACAGACGACTAGACGAGTATATGATAAATGTATTATATTATTATGCACATCGTCATCCGCCATGTAACCATAAACATATGCTCATAACCTTAAACGTTTGTACCGGAGGTACTCTGAATTTTTCATCTCTGCACGGCTCCTCCGTGTCTATTTAAACAGTATTTTACAGACGACCCTCAAACCATTAAAGACGCAGAAAGATGATGTGACGTTTTAATGTAGGTATAATACGTAATGTACTACGGCGATCGACTAAGCATGCTCACCAGGATTTTTTCCTTCGATAATTCAGCTATTCAAAATACAATTTTAGGCATATACTAAAAGACCCTATTATGTTATTATAATTCCTGCGATCTTTTGTTTTACTTTTAAGGAATGTTTTGTAAAGGTACAAATTTATTTTTAAAAGTAGAACTTTACTTTTCTAGTGAGAATGTTGGCATATAAAAATAAAAATTCAAATTAATTGTTGAGTTATTTAACTTTCTATATTAAAGATAATAGGTCCATGATGATAGTGGGTTTGAAAGATATTAAGGGCTATAGTGGTTTTAAAATGTTTGTTCCTAATTAATATTAATCCATCATTATTTATAACATGTAAACATGTACCCTAAAGTAGATCAAATATTACATATTATTTTTTTAGAACTATACCTGCTCTCTTTAGTATAAATATATAAACATTTTAATATCTAAAAAACTACTTATTTGAACTTTGAATTGGGTAAATTAAAATGTTCAAAAAATTAATTAAATAATGTATAATAAAAATGAGATGGATGTTTCATTTAAATAAACAAAGGCACCAAACCACACGCTTAAGTTTCAGTTCTTTTTTCACATATTATAATAGTGTTTGAAGATTAAATTATTAAATAGTAATTATAAATAGTACGGTTAATGAACCACACAGAAGTGATATTCATTTTTTGTTCAATGGCAATGAAATATTAAATAGCCTGTAAACGCTGTAAGACGCTCCATTTTTCGCTACATTATATTTGAAAGACGCTTACCGATAATAAATTGTGAACTAAGCCGGCATTTATAATATGGAATTATTTACTACTACATACTTTATCATACCAAGAATGCATCAGTTGTATTGTTTATTTAGAGGTAGTAAAGCATTTCTCTCCAGGTGATGAATAGAATTTTAAGATATCTTTCTATTATATCTCATTGTTATAATTTAGATGATGCGGTGGAAAGGATTTGAAAGAATGCGACGGAAATGTTTGTGTTCGGCATTAAAACGTATTGCACTAGGTATAACGCTTATACGCATCAATGGGTTTTCTCCAAGGAAATATTAATTTTGTTTGGGTTATGTCAATATTCCGGACGGGGAGGCTCGACCCGGATCATATTTATATAGTTCAACCCCTAAAAATGAGCTTGAACTTTAATACAAAGATTTTCAACTATTTTTACTTTAAAGATTTCAAATTTCAAAAAAATTTTACTGTTTATTTTCGAACTTGTCAATATAATATTCATTTAAAAATAACTCTTATTTTCATGATGGGTTCACGTAATAGGTATACTTACATTTATTATGATAGTGATTATTTTTTTCAGTAAGTAAGTGAGTAATTTATAAAACAATAGTCATTTAATAACTATTACTTCTCACAAACACGCTAACACTAGAAAACATGTAAAAGTAGCCAATTAAACTGTTCAAACAGCTGATAAATAAATATATAAAATAGGAAGTTAATATCGTTTACTCGTGTACTTTGATTATGATATTTTAATACTATGCGACTTTCACATTTCGAGTATGAGAATGAGAAACACTGAAATTACTCAAATCAGAAAAGGTAACAAAATGCCACAATTACTTTTTTACACAGTTATTTTTAGGAAAATGTCGAATGTAATTGTCTAAATATTAATTATATAAAATTAAACAACAATCCAATCATTATAGACATAAAATAATATAATATTATTCTGTTTCTACAAGTATAATGTATATTGTATACTGTGTCTAATTGTATCTAACTTGTAACACATTTAATGTATTTTAACAAACCATAATATTTACTATGAAAAACGGGAAAAATAGAGTAACAGCAGTTGTGTAACTAAATTGTCTATCTAGAACGCCGCGTGTTCATGATTATTTTAATATTTCAATTAGTTTACTTAAATTATTATTTTAACATATTATGATCACACTTTTAAGGATAATATTACCGAGTAAAAATTTCACACAGAAGTATCCATCGTCTAATGTGTAATCTACGAGTATTTGTATCATTGAATTAGGTCATACTAATAATTAATTTGTTATATTTATATTATTTATCTAATATTATTACTTATCAGTTGAAGTATAAAACTTTAAAAGTAATCGAACAAAATGAAATCATGAAGTTTTTAAGTATTATAAAATGTTTATAATAACTGATAAGTATCTCAGGCTACAAATATTAGGCTGTCTTAATTGTCCGGAACTGAGAATAATTAATACATTTATAATTACATTTTATTTTTATTTTTACTTCCGGTGTAGATTACAAATGAATGAATTTTCGGAACATCAACAAGAGATTTCAGAGTGCTTGTATTCACGATACACGATAAAAAATTTCCATAAACCTTCCACTGACGGAGACAGAATAAATATCAGCAATATTGTGTAAAACAATATACGAGTATACAAAATATATTGTCTGTATAATAATGTCCAGGAGACTAGTAAAAATGGAATTTTTTTTTTTTATAAATGATAGCCATTACCACTAAACAGCCTCACGTTTCACTACACGACGAGAGTTTTACGCAGACCTACAAATCGACCAGTCCGCTAGACAATGATAATATTACATAGAATTTCGGTACTGTCGTTGTACACAGTCCAAATGCATATGAGTCGGTCGCGATAATACGAAATCATATATCACCTCGCATCCCTCCGTATTGAATTAATATTACTATCTATTATTATTGGTGAAAACGGGTTTTTGTTTAACGCAGATACTTCGTAAAACGCCATCAGCTGTAGCATAGGCCTGTTCGGTAATATTATCTAATATATCGGTTTGCCGTGGGAATTTCCCTCCGTCATCGCCGATCCTGCACACTCACAACAATTGCGGCGGTTCAACAGTCATTTTACGCAGTGTTGGATTCGGCAGTGGGGAGGATGTCAAAGAGGGTATTTGCCGTCTCCTCGGCCCTATCGGAGGTTTCAAACACAATTGTTGTTGCTCTTCGCTAAAATCGTTTCCACTTTTATTGTATTTTTTACTCGATTTAAAGTTATCTCTACTAAAGTTTTATAGTTTGTTGCGAAAGAATAAATTTTAGTTTTTATACCACAGTAGTATTGTTTTTCGTTTATGATTTTAAAATGATAAATCGTTGATTGTTTTGGTTCCTTGGAAAATAAAACGTTTTTAAAATTAAAAGTTGTAATTGTATATAATTTTATTTGAGAACTATGTATACACTAATTATAATACTGAATGATATTATACTATTTACACAAACTAGAAACTTAAAAATTATTCACGTTATAAACATAAAACAAAATAAAGATATTGTAATGGTAATAGAGATGAAAGTGGTGATTCTAAGGAGGAGGGTACGCATAATAGAATAAAACACCCTATGGGAAGTATTTAGAAACACTGAACCCAAAATAGTATGTCCGATGAATATTTTTACTCGAATTTCTTTTGTGTGGTGTCTGCCCCTCTCTTCATATAAAAAAATCTATACTCGAGTCCATTATTACGTGTACACTGTACACATTAAGACGACGATAATAATTACAATAACAATAATAATCGTAATGAGCGAATACGCGCATTGTCGTTGGACATCTGTGTAGGATATTATGCTACATCACCAATTACTGCAGCAACGACGTCGCGTATGCTCGAGAACAATATAAATAAAAATACACCCAGGTCTTTGCATGTAGCCTATACACGCCACTTAAAACGTCATCGGATGATTGGCGGCTGGGGGTAGAAAGATCCCACCGGGACTTTTCTCGAGGTTCTGGCAGGTACGTAAAATAGCGACGTGCGTCGAAAACAAAATTCTTTTTATCGTCTATTTAACAATTATATATATTATAGTAACACGCTAACGGCACCGAAGAGTGGAAAAAAAATATAAGAAATACGTTCGCGTACCCATATTATACGTTCCCGCGAGTATCCACCTGTATTATATACACCGCGCACGAAACGTCTACGTGTGGTATTATGTACAGGGCAAGTGGTGGTGCAGTTTACTCGCAGTATTGACTCAAGTTTAGGAGGCGTAGTAAATGACCTCACCGCTAGATCGAAAATGTCTTAGGAAAAATGAAACGTTTACAGTCCGAGTTGTTATTTTTATATTACATCTTTTCGTAATACACGAATATGTTATGAAAATTAAAGTTATTGATCAAGTACTCAATAACGACATTTTCGTTACAATCAGATCGTAAAGAAGATATTGACTAGGAAATAATCTTAATGCCTACCTATATTACTTTAGGGCGATGGTGCTTTATTAGTAATGTTTCACAGGCGATAATAACGATAATAATTCCGGAATTTTTTGGTCAAAATGGAAAAAATATTTATTGAATTTGGTTGGTTGGGCCTGCGTTCTAGAGCATTGATTCTATAAGTAATATAGACACTAACATTGATTATTAATATAAAATATAGTATTTATAATTAATGGAATTAAGAAAACTGATTTGTTGTAATAATTTGTACTTCTACACACGCACGCACTTACCATAACACATTGCATTATATAAATTACCAACAAATCAACAACATTGTCAACCAGTGGTAGACATCAAAGTGATTTACTATAGTTATGTAATTGTAAATGTGTCAACAAAATATTTGATTTTTACAAAGTTGCGTGTATTTTCTGTGTTAATGCTTATAGGCAATGAGGATATCGTCTACTGATTTAAGGTGTCCATAATATTACTGACTAAATAATTACGTAATTGTCACGTTTAAGTGATACATAACGTTATTTACAAAATCATATATTTTATTCATACGGATTAGGTAAATATATAATAATAGAAACATAAACAAAACGTTGACGAGGGTTGATATATTTTTTTAAAGGGCTCGAGTTCATGCGTCAGAACGAATTTACCCCGCACAGCCTCCCCTCTCGATAGCTATCCCCGCGTATACGAGTGCACGTAAAAAAACGGTCAACGGGAAGCCGACCGATATCACTCTGTATACAACAACATCCGTAGAATCCGTTTCCGTTTTTGTGTGTGTTTATCTATATATATATATATATATATAGACTATACATAACACTATACTACATTCTTCTCGTTTCGTGTGCGATATAGGTACGTCCTTTATATATATATATATATATAGGTAGTATGTTGGCTGTCACTTCGGTTTCGAACGAGTGAATCGGCGTGTACATAATATTGTATGCGTAACGCGCGAGAAGCTGCGGGCGTTCGCGTATAGTTTTGTCGGAGAAAAAAAAAGCAAAAGGTTGTCTCTTTTCTGTTATGTAATATAATGTGGTATAGGTGCGGTATAATACCGTATCTCATTATACCTATACGTATAACGGCGGCAAAAAACTCTCCGTCGTGTCAAATATTTTTATTGAGCACGTGTGCAGAAGCCTACCGGAATGCCGTCGGCGCCACGATGTCATCTGCGGTGTCCGAGAGATTGACCCCGCCGATGCGATGGTTTCGGGCTATCTACAGGCCGGAGAGTAGCGTACAGTCACACAACGACATAAAAATACCTCGAAAATAATAGATATCTTGCTCTACAAAGTATATAATAAATAACAATTAGAAAACCGGCAAAATAAACGTTAATTTCACGGTCGTACCTTGCAGGCAGTGCACGCGGCCGTAACGAAATATTATTTCAATTATTGAATATACCCACAAATATACAACTTACTGTTATAGATGGGTACGTTTTAGTGCGTAGCTGCTGGCGGTAGATTTAATCATTTTATTCTTGCGTAAATTATTATGTAATAAATTTGTATTCACTGCCAATGTCTGATATTAATATATTCTTGTGGATAGCTGCACTACAGACGATGAAAATATGACCGGCTGCTCTCTATAATAAATTATCAGACGGACACCATCTGGGCTAACATTTCTGTCGTACCACCGCCGTCGTCCTGAATAAATAGAATCTACATAATATGTGAACACATAAACAATAGTACGCGATCCACCTGCAGATTGTCGCACTGGTATAAATACAACGCACATAATAATATGTATGTATGGGCACTCTCTCTGATATATAGGTACGGACCGTACTCGTTGACCGTTGTTTAAAAACGATTTAACGACCGTACCATAATGATACAATAATTACACGAAACGAATAAGGGTATAAAATAAATGTATAGCGAAAGGCCGTAACGCCGCGCCGTCCAGCGTGGATTTCCAATTTTGCCCAGAAATTAATGGGAGATTTCCGAATCCGTTCGTTTTGTCTTTTATTCACTATGCCGCAATAGCAGTAGCAGCAGCAGCAGTTATTCCACACGTCTGTCGGTTGATCAAAGGCATCGTTGACTCTTTTATACCCAAACAACGGCTCTGCATCCGTTTCCGATTTAAACATTATTTCGACGTTGAATTCAAAAGCGGCGTCCACTCTTGCGAGCGAATTGTTGAACAAATAGGTTATTTACAGTTGAAATCTGTTTTTACATTTCTTCGCCTGTAAACCGGGAATGTAAAATATAATAATAATTATGAATGTACCTACTTTTTTTGAATTATGTTTAAGTGCGATCTATCAAACAATAAAACAAAACATGTCTAACTAGTCTGACATTAAGTATCATTGTTATATAGTTTTTTAACAGCAATCAACTCTATTCGATAATATCATATTTGATATTGTGACTTATAAATATATTACATAAATTAATATTGCATATATAGATTATAGGTTATAATAGGTAATGAGATACTGGTGATTTCCGTTCAGAGGTCTTTATACCCAGAGTGCTTAATTAACAACTTACCATAATGTATTATTATAAAAGTAGTTATGTATTAACGTAATAATGTTATCACTTAAGAATAGGACTAGGTAGGTATAGACTATATTAAAACGTCTATTAATAATATCCTTCTCTTGGTTATTAAATTTTGGTGAATACCACCGCAGTACTCGATTTTAAAAAGATTGCATTGAATTTTTGGGATGTCATCAGCATAGAGGTATGTACGAACGATAGAAAATGCGCGTTAAGAATATATATATACATATTAATAAGTAGTTCAAACTTTAAAATATACCACAAAAAAATCATTAAAATTTTAGAACTCTGATATTGCACGATTATTTTATATATTCGAACTCTGTATTAAAGTTTTTAGCGAACGTGCTTATATAGTATTATTGATAATAATTTATAATTTTATTTTATTATTATTACTTTTATTATTAGAGTTTATATTATATTTGTATCCACATGGGTATTTAAACGACATTCGTATAATATAATAATATAGCGTATATCATATTATTTATTTTTTTTTGCGAGCGAGCGAAAAAATAATAATAACAGCCTCCTTTAAACCCGAACGGTTTTTATGTTTTATGTTTCTCTGTTGATACAGTGGCGTCAAAATAGGCGGGCTGGGAATGATTTAATAACATTTATATATTATTATATATTATAATAAAAGTAGAAATAATAGTACACATTCGAGCGCGATTGGCCGAATACGTAATGATGTAGCGAGACTCGCGAACATGTTTGTTTTTTTTTTAATCCGTTCATTTTTCCGTACATTTTCGAGCTTACCCTTGTACAACGCAGCAACGGAATGCTCCTCCGGGATTTCGTCTCGTTATGATTAATAATAAACATAATACTAATACGGTTAAACGACGTTATATTATTTTAATCCCTAAAAATGGCGCGCAGCGAGCGTTGGCGGTCACATCATATTCCCCGGCGTGTTAGAATGTAAAAAACAAATAAAAATAATGTAAAAATATTTCAACTATAGAATAATATCGTTAGGTATATGCGTATTACTATCACAGTAAATATTATTATTTTGAACTCTCATATTCACCGAGGAAAAAAAGTCCGATTAGATCGCAATCGTTTCGATCGGTCGTGTACACAGTATATAAGGAGGAATGAAAAATAAGATTATTGAGTTTATTGCATGGGTTGATTTTTTACTAACGTGGAACATTCGTATTTTATAGTACTTATATTATTTATAAGCTTTTAAAGTTTTTTTCTCAAAATAAGTATAGAGCAAGTGCGGGGTATTATAATACCACATGAATTTCAGTGCCACTACTGGGTTCATCCGTACTTTAAATGCCTATATAAGGCTATAAATAATAAAATAAAGCTGTCCAATATATTCAATATTTATGAATCGTAAAATGTTCAGAAAAATGTTCTGTTTCAGACCACGGAATAAAATATATTTATAAAAAAGGTATAAAACCCAAGGAATCACTGTACGTAAGAAAAAAAATAGTGAAACAATTTTGAAAATAGATTTAAAAGCTTGTGAGCATAAAACCGTTTTATTGAAACCACAATAATTGACGGAGGAATCGAACTCGTCTTATGTTGAAAAAAAATCATCTCCTTAGAATGTCATTTGATACGATGTGTGTACGTATATTGTAATATTGAACGATAAACTCGCGAAACAGTTGTTTTACTGCGTCAGTTATTAATGATGGTCTACGGTCGGGCGCCGGTAGAATTCTAATTCTGCGGGAGAACGTCGATGTATAGTTTAATCGATATCGACAATAGTAGTGTCGGTACGTTTTTCGAATTTTTTTTTCGACATTTACCATACCACCCGAGATTGCCGGCGACGTAATTGATTGACAACACCGGCGGCCTCACGATTTGACGGCGTCGATCGGTACAACTACTATACAGCGGTCCGTTGCGGTACATCAAGTCCATCAGCACGAAATAACTCGGAGAAATAAAACGATCGAAAGCGAATACGACTTGTGCGTTTGAAATTCGGTGGTCTTTTGATTAGATTCTGCTAGATAAAAGTACTAACCATAAAAATAAAATAAAACCATATACTTTCACTGCTCTTATATATATTATTATAGTTATAGGTTTTACGAATTGCATTATATTATTATTATTTTGTAGAGAAATGTTTTTTTCCCTTTCTCGGCTCGAATCACATAATACGTTTTGATAGTGCAATATTTTTGCAGCCGTTTTAAATTTTTAATATATATGTATATTTGAGTGGGGTCACGTGTGGACGTAAGCACTAGTCCGCATTACGCTTAACCCGAGCCCGATGTACGTGACAGCAGACTTCGAGGGGCCACAGATTTCGACAAGTTTATTGATTTTTAACACACATCATATTATAAATATATATTATTATAATAATTATTATAGAATTACAAATAATGTTCTTATATTTTTTTTTAAAAAAATACGTTCTTAATTGTCATGAAAGTTCGACTTTTGTTAGTATAAAATCCATAGATGGCAAGTATTGTATTATACACTGTAATGTTTTATTTTTCGTTCGCATGATGGAAAAATGTCTGACGTCTATTGCTGGAAATTACGACCTCATGTCATGATGTGGTACGTAGTTATGGTATTTTAATATTTTATTTTCAGGACGTGGTTTTCTAATATTTACTTTCGACGTAGACGGTCTGTATAGTTAGGTACGTATTCGCTATATATTTATCAATTGAAATCATCAGTATGCTTCGAGTGTCGTCTTGACTGCCATAATAACCTCTACCGCGTTATTTGTTCGATTTAATGTATATTGAAATAATACACGAGTATAATAGGTACGTGTTAATACATAGTTTAGTAATTTATTGTACTCGACGGATTGCTAATACCATTCGATGCATTTTTTTCACTTTTCTGCACCCTCGTCCGAATGCGGTTTTTTTGTTGAAATTTTTTTTACGTAATACGATTTTTGTAATAGATATTCATTTTTTCCCCTCGATCCTGAGATTGTGTCGGCTATATGGGCCAGCTGCAAAACCTGTCATTCCCGAATTGCACGGTGGGGTTGTTGTCATAACTGTACTGTATAGATTCACCCTCGACCCGGGCATAGAACAATACTACGAAAATGTTGGAACGGCGCTGGTAATAACGATTTTGCGTTTTAATCTCGATTTGTTTGTTTGTTTTTGTGAGTTTGAGTGAAGGTTGAAACAAATTAAAGCGCCATAAATAGAATATTTACGTAAATTAACATATTTCACTATTATAATTTTATTCCAGTCATCCGTGGATGCGCACCCTTAATAAGTTAAAGTAATAACCTTTTGTAAGCATACACAATGAATATATATAATATATCTTCAATAATTATAATTTTTTTTGTATCTAAGTATTCAAATTCAAAATGAGTAACTCGACTCGGCTCTCTGAAAATAAAATATTTTTTTTTGTATTAATTTAAAAACTCAACGAAAAATTGGTAACCGTTGTAAATTGTTGACCCTATAATCAATTATATACAGTGTTTTACTAGTATCGTTCTTAATTTAACTATATGAATTTACAAATTATACAAGCATCATGTTATTATTATATTTATTCACGATTTAATACATTAATATGTAAAAAAACATGTACCTAATAAGTTATAAATCAGTATAAGTTATCAAAGGTATTCATTAAGTCTCGGAGGTATAAATGAAATAAATAATGTCGCTACGTATTTTAATAATTAAATTTTTTTTTTTATTTAAACTTTGTTTGACAATTAATTTGAATAATTTTAAGTTTAAAATGTAATCTTTTTATTCGATAATCATTTAGATATTAAATTTGAATTTAAACAATTGTTTTATTTTGGAATATTAGTTTACTATACTATTTTATGTGATTAAAAAATAAAAATATATTTTTTAATCTCGTTATTTTTAATAAGTTCTCTTATAAAACATTGTATTTGAATCTTTTGAATTTTGTATTATGTTATATATTTCTTTAAACAATCAACATAAAACAAATAAGTATAACTTACAGCGAAGTAATAATATTTAATATTATCTCCATTTTTGTTTTAAAGGAAATAAATAACAATTTGTTATGAAAAACACTAAGTTTTTACCTTGACAGTTGTCATAGTGCTTTTAAGCATTTTATGTTATACCATAAAAATTGTAATCATTATCTACCATCGTTGTAAATCAATAGGTTTGTGTTCTTTTTCATAGCTGAACCGAAATTCTATACCCGCGATTTGGAAATATTATAGAAATATAGATATTACATTTTATATTTTAAATCTAAATTAAGTTAAGAGTTATAAATATATTTTAAACTTAAATTGTAAGACTTACAAAACTTAATTTTTAATATTAAATTACTAACAATAGAACAAAAAGGATAAACTTGAACTTTTTTTTAAATAATTTGTCATTTTTAATTAAATTTAAAAATAGGCACTTTTAGCCCATTAACCGTAATTAGTTAAAAATAACGAAGTACACGCCTGCAGGTGTTCATTTGGAACAAAATATGCTACAACGATTTAATATTCAACGTAATTATACTATAAATTCATGTTTAATGTATATTTAAGGCAAGGGTTGAAAGTTTTTAATCTTTTTTGAAAGTTTAAAATATTAACGAAAATTATTTTAAAATTTATTTATTATTTTAAAAATAGTCAAGGAATATTTCTATTAACAGAATAATACGAAAATTCATACTGACCATAAATTTATTAATTTTAAAAATTTTGTGTTTTATATATTCGTGCATATTATGATTACTGAATCAAAGAAGATAAAAGTATAATTAATTTTGAACACTGATAATCTACGATAGAAGTAAATATAACGTGTTTTCATAAATATTATTTGCAAGTAGTATTTTGAAAACTAAAAACTAATTTTTGTTTTCTTTTTAATTTACCTATCAAGTTAACTGTGTGACGTATACTACAACGAAGTATAACAACAAGGAACAATAATAAATAACTTTAAGCAATTTTAAATTAAACACATAGTTTACGAGAAGAAAAAGTCAATATTTAATATTTATCCGAAACCACTAGAATTTTTCTTTGAAATAGAATAATGTTTGATAATTTATTTCGTATATAGTATATTATATTATTATACTTTATTTATAAAACAATTCCCTCGGTAACCTGGTAACGTATACTGCGTTGAGGTAGTTTTAAGTTTAGTATACAATATAAAATAATAAGGCATGTAAAAACTTGGGTCAGAAGTACAACGCATCGGAAGACAGATTAGATTGATCATAATGTGCTTTTATTGTCAATAGTGGAAAAAAATAGGAATAATCTATCGGAGAAGAGTTATAATCACAAATTTGTGTAAGACTCAAAAGCAAAACATAAAAGTTTCTATGTTTCTATTTAAACATAAACTAATAGGTGATTGGTGAATTACTGGTACCCTGTGTGGTACCAACCAAAGGGGGTTGAGCTTAGGTGCACATTGTACTTATAAAAGTACTGAAGCCGACCTTCGTTTGCAATTATTAATTTAAATTAGACAACTTACAAAGTCTTACAGACTAAACAATTTAATCATGAAAATGTGCAAAAGAAATGGAACAATATTAATATGGAATATCTTCAAATTTAATGTCAAAAAATACTAAATACCGTTTTGTTGAAAAAAATCACATTACGTACAATACTTGGAGAAGGAGTAAGTTTCAGATTCAAAATTCCACATATACGATCTAATGCGTTGCCTAATTAATGTACATGCTTAAAAACGTAAAAGTTGTCAAATTTATATTTCTTATTCGGTCTACAGCCACTTGTTGTCAGTTTTTTTAAAAGAAAAAAAAATAGTTTTTAGTATTTTTCACAGTGTAAAATTCATGCCATCATTTCACAATCACACTATACACATTAAAAAAACGTTGCTGCATAGTATAGAACAATAATAATATGGAATATTTCCGACTTTATTTATATAGTCTGTGTAGTCTATACCTAGAATTTTCTTGATTTTATTTGCACAAAATTATCAATAACATTTTGAAAATAAAGTTTTCGAACTCGGAGCTTATTATCGCTGGTTGGTTGAGCCTGTCTGCTCTGTCTCCATCTATACTATCTATAGAAGTATGCAATATATTTTGTACGTGCTTAAAATTAGATAAAGATCTTTCACTAATCACTACTGTCTACTGCTATTTGTAATAATAAGAACAAAATAAATTCGAAGAACTATTTCAATATTAAGAAAACAATCTTTTACTTCTTTGTTAATTAATATTTTAAATGTTTAATGTTCATGAATAATATTGTAAAATTTACTATTTTCATCTTTAAAAGGTTTATAAAGTTCATTAAACTGAATAAGTTTGTTTTCAGAGCGGTCGTTGATGTCATCGAATACCGAAGACTAATTTCATAATTCTGACGATGAATAATAATTGTCGTCGACCATCGTGTTTACCTACGATGTTTTGACGTTATATTATTAATATCGATTACAAACGATGGAAAAACATACGAGTATATTATCCAAATTTATAGACACCATTAATTGTCATTTAAATTAATATTAATATATCTATTATTAGTTAGATAAAAATTAAACGCTAAACATCTAAATCAAGTTCAGTATTATCTGATTAAATATGTTTAAATATGAATAAAAATTTTTTTTTTGTATTCTAGGTAATTTAAATTTCATAAAATTGTACGGGCCTTGAATTTGTGTTGGCCTTGGGCTGTAGCCCACTTAGCCCTCCCCAAAATCTGGCTCTGGTTTAAGAATATCCCATGCATTAATTTGTAGGTTATTAAAATAATTAAATTAGAATTTCATTAATATTTTTTCAAACAAGAATAGCCAAATAAATAACATAATAAATTAATAAACGTATAATTATAAGTTTATTTCAGTATAATATATCGATTATTATTAGAAAGTGGGCTAAGATATACATTCAACATTTTTGGGGCCTTAGTTCCTTTAAGCTCTACCCTACAGTTTGATTTTTGTTTATGATGGATACACGGATGCAATTTAACGTTTCTTGCTAATTTGCATTGCATCATATGCGTATTTTTATTAACAGTTATGTTTTAACAATTATGTTTCGTCTTAAGTGATGTTGTACTTACTACGGCACTGAGGATTCTATCAGCGAGATGATTTTCAATGCCTATTTAGTTATACACAAAATAAGCTCTTATAGAATAATATACGAGCAATAATAAACTGAACTGATGGTATTGTAGCGATTACCAGTGGCTATTTTTTTTGATTTTCCGTAGTGCACATATTTAAATTTGAGCTTATATATAGCTTACTATAGTTACTATCAATTCGTCCAAGGTATGGTTGCAGAATATAATATAGTATTATAAAGGTGGTGCACATTTTTATTTTTCGTAGTGCACATTAGTAATTTCGTAGTGCACAAAATGTGTCGTAGTAGACACAAAAATAGTCATTGGCGATTACCACATGAAAATGCCAAAACGGCATTAAGCGATTCGTATGGTTACATATACGGTGCAATGTGAATGTAAAAGTTAATTGAAAATGTATTGTGAATAAACATAAATCACCTTGGCGTTTAATTTTCTTAAACAATCACCGAAAAAGTCAACGTGTGATAAATGTGTATCGTTTTGTATGCCCGATCGCAATAATGAACGATTATATTGCATTTTGTTCCGTTTGTTGAAACATAAGTTTTTTTTTATGATTACGGTCTTGAAGCGCGATAACAAAACTGTCGTCTATATATTAATATTATATACGTGCTATCTCAACACTGTTCAATTTAAGAAACGTTAGAGAAATATAATCAATACGAAAGTCATCAGTATTGTATAAACTATAAACTCCGAATTTGTATAAGCTTTTATAATTTGATTCGTTACACCCGTCATATAGATTATGCTTTTTTCGTACGTAGAGAGTGTGAAGAACGAGATGCAGTCGCTTTTCAAGGCGTCAGCCGGAGGCGCAAAAGTACCGATTTTCCACCCGTGTTAACTGATTAAACAACGAGTACTATTTTCTAGAAAGACGAATAGTGTCTTTTTCTTTATTAGAACATAATATTATCGTAGAAGCATAAAAATCGAATTATTCGCCTACGCCAGTTGTCCCTGTTTGAAAACGATTTAAAAAAAAAAAATTATAATTTTATATAATATTATTTTAGCGAATAAAAATTACCCACACGTAAACTCGCTCGGCAAACGGATATTTGCCTATAGGCATGGAGTGCGAAGGACAAGTAAAAAAAAAAAAAAACCCAGTGAAGTATTATATTATTATAAACCGAGACCAGGAATAATTGTTTGGCTGGCTGCGTCATCGTTTCTATTAAATTGCCGGGCATACTAAATGTCCGGTTATTCTATGTTGCCCGTGTCGTTTGTTTTTTAAAATCACAAAACAATATAATATCGAGAGTGGAGGCGAATTGTTTTTACGCATTATCGAATAATGTATTATATAATGCACGGCGTACGTGGAATATAATATATTTTGTGTAACTTGTAATATATTACGTTACGCGCGTGGGTAAAAAAATATAACAATATGACGATCGATTGGATTGACGTAGGTTGAGGGGCGCGGGCGTGTCGGCGGTGAGCGTCGACGTGATATATTGAAACAATTATTATTATATTATTATATCGGCGTACACCTGTATGGTATAATAATAAAGGTGGCGGGTTTTCGATTTTTCTAGCGACTGTTCGGGCGGTGTACCGCGTCGACGGTCTGAGCGGGAAATGCAGCTTAGAATTATTATTTCGCCATTCATTGCAGATAGACCGCAAAGTATATAACAAAACGGACGAGAAGAAATTATCCCTTTACGATAACGGGACGTCGTCGGTTCGCGTAATAACATACGCGCGTATACGTACTTATATAGGAACCTAACGCAATATCATCGCGTCTATTGTTGCGAAACCCTCGAGTAAAATCATTCGACACAATGGCGTGCATTGTGGGGTATATATACCCAAGATTCCACCCACGCACTCACACTATATACGATAACCCTAATTAAAAAATGACCGAAGGTTAAATCCTCTAACGCGAGATTGGCCGCAAGTCGAGAGCGATCATACGCCAACCTTTCCGTTTTTGTGTGGTGTTTTCTATACCTACCTATTATCGCGTACGATAACCGTATGATATACGTCGCATAGCGGTATTATTACGTACGACTGGCCGTGGTTTTACATGTTCCTGTTTTAGTCACCTATTATACTCAAGAGAGTGTTTTCGAAACGTTCTGACATTTTTGGACGTATATATCATTATCGGGAGGAATCGACCCAAAATGTGTGCGTGTTTAGACGAATAGGTAGGTACATATGAATAAGTTTATAGGATATACTATACAGCAAGGGAGGTCAAACTTTTTTTGGTCACGATCTACTAAAAATATATTTTCACCTTTAAGGATCGACTTCCACAGACAATTTTATTTTATTATTGAATAACTATAATTATTAAGAAACATACTTTCATAAAGCCTATAATATAATATATACTTAAAATAAATTCAATCATGGTCGACTTTGAAATTGTCCGCGATCGACCATTTGGTCGCCCCTGCTGGTTAGGTTAGTACATAGTCATGCACAATATTAGGTTTGTTCTTTGATATTAGGTATTCGAAAAAAGTAAATATAATAAAATTAAACCACAATGTAATTAATGGGATTCTTCACTTTTAAAATGTTATTTGTACAGTAATTTTGTAATTTAGTACTTTATAGTTAAAAATTAATAAAATAGAATCACGTGCTCATCAAAGTTTATAGGTATTGTTCACATAGGTAAAAATAATTTTATTCACCTAAACGGTATAACTGTATGATAGTAGGTCCAAACGAACTATTAATTTTTTGGTCAAAATTATCGACCAGACGATTACCGTCTAATTTTTTTTATTTTCATTATTATCATTAATCATTACACGAGTCAATCACTATAGATTTAATTCTGGTCATATTTTTATTTTTATTGTACTTACCTATATTATAAGAAAACAATTATTATAAGTATATTGTTTGTAATTATTTTGATTAAACATGGTACTTTATGTTTATAATAATAATTATAATTTTCAATATCTGATTTTCAAAAAGTAAAAACGCACTTTTCTTTCATAAACAAATAATTAAAACTTTTTCGCATAAGTATTTACGGCTATACTGATGCATAAAATAAATTGATGACTTGCTATAGAGACGTCGTCGGCGTGCTATACGGTTTTTAATACTCTAATCGCTGAAGTGTGTATTTAGTTTAAAGTTTAATCGTAATACAATGTGTTGTCTCTGACGCTGGTTGGAACACAAAGAGGATTTCGAACCGTCGCGCGTCGATAGACTTTAATATTGAGTCGTCGTCTTTTGGCTGGTACACATAGTCTCGTGCGAAACGTCACGGGCTCCGTCGTATCCAAGGACTCAATAATCGAAATATAGAACCCGAGCTGCAAGGGCAGGCGACGCAGACGTGTGTAATCATTATAATTATTTAGAAAATAAAAACGCCATTAATCATCAACGCGCCGTAATAGATCTTTCGGGGGACTTGTTATCGTTCTTCACACTTAACCAATTTCTTCTTTTGTTCCCGTTCACCACCCGGTCGAAATAGGAATTTTATTGATGAAAATTGCCAATTTAATAGGGTTTTCCTTTCTCTTTAAGGATTATTTTCGTGACAGTGAACGATGATGATAAATTGATTATTGTACGTTGCGGTCTATTTACGCGGCTCATGTAAACATATTTTTTTGAAGTCGTTTGTTTTATACAACCGATTATCGATAAATAAAGGAATACAATAACTGTACGTTTCAAACTCTATATTATTATGTTTCGCTCGTATGTACTCAGATTAGTGAAAAGTTTTGAACTTAAAGTTCAGTCGGTTATAGAATTAAAAAAAATATATATAATACAGGATATAGGAGAAATAGTACAACAATGGATTATAATGACTTATCTTTCAACTATAAAAATATTGTGTTAAGAGACCGCGTCTAAATCTTCAAGATAAATAGGATTAGATCGGCCAAAAAAATATCTAATCTAAGATATTTATTCATGGTTGAAATGTTTGAGTATAAAAAAAATAAACGTAAGAAAACCGAGAGGCGGAGTGATATGTTGGATGTAGGTAGAGGATAAAAGAAGTTGAGGAAATGCCAGGAAAGGAAAAAAATACCAAAGGATAAATGTAGAAAAATATTTGTGAGCAATCCAAACATTTTTCTCCCCAAGGGGTCATTATTTATCGTAATGGTGCACTTCATTGTCTACATTATAATATATGGTATCAAGTACCTATTACAAGTATATACTTCTTTTTTAATTAAATGTATTTAATTATTTTAGAATTTTTTTTTTTTTAGTAATATTTTCGTGAATTCATTATTTAATATTTTATCTGTTCTATTAATAAACTATTATTAGATAATTCAACCAATTTATAATGTTGGTAAGTATGAACGAATTAATTTTGGTAAAACACGATTCCCAAACTTTACCTTTTTGAAATTATGATTCATTTCGATTTTGATCAAACAATGGTGAATGGATTACCAAAATGACCCCAAAAGCAACACAATTTACGTATTGCAATTTTCTGGGCAATGTTGCCATTTATTATATGTATTATTGTTAACGTTATAAAAAAGTTTATAAACTTAGAAATTTGTCAATTAAATCGAATGGTACAAACTATAAAAACAATTTTTTACTTACTACAAATATTACTATAAAATTAATAAATAATTATAATTTGATACTTTGGAATTTGTTAACTTGTTACAAATACTTGAAAAATATTTTATATTTTGATGAATCAAATATTTGTTATATTCGTTGATTGTATGATCTAAACGTTATTTTTCGGCTGAGACAATTTGATTATGTCCTTTAGATGGTGTTCTTATTTTCGTGTAAAAAAGTACGTAAAACGCTATAATTAAATAAAATAGTAAATACCTACGTAACCTTATGGAAATCTGTCAACACTGCACTAAAATTTTAGATATAAAACGTACAGAATTGTGTGTTTTAAAATGTGCATAATTCCGTTTTATGATAAGAGCCGTACGGCACTGTGTTCTACCCATTAATTTAATTGATATGAAATTCAAATAAAAAAATTGATATGATAATATTCACAATTCATATAATTATAACGCATTTTTAAATCATTGTTTAAAAAAGTATGTTTGAGAGACAATTTTACCTTAGTCTTTTTAATTACGCACTAACCATATTTTATAATATAAATTATAATTGTTAGGTATTAAATAAAACATTGAACACAACGTAAAAATAAAATTTTATTTATCATTACGAGTTTTTTAAAAATTATTTTTAACCAAAACAAATGTACAACAACATTTACATTATAGTAGTTATTAGTGTTCATTATAAGAAATCATCCATGCTTGAGGATAGAGTCGTGTCAGTGTCTTCTGCCGAAGATATGGAACCGGGATAACGTCCTGGTCCCGAAATTTTACATCACAGTTCAATGGTCTCTGGACCTTTCCAAGTTACTCCCAATCGTACCATATTGTAGAACTTAATCACGCTTAATAGACTCAACACCTGGTCAAAAAAAAAAAAATTAAATCAAAAATAAATATTTATGTAAATAGTATAGGTACATTTCAACTGAAAACTAAAATTTAAACAAAAACGATTTATCGTTGAACTAAATTTTATAGTTAAAAAATACAATTTTGCACTTAGATTTTATGTGTTGAATAAAATAACATAGGTACCTATCAACCAAAAGTATTTGTATGTATTATTCGGAATATAATTTATAACATTATAACGCATTAATGCTATATTTGCTTAAATTATTCAGTTATATTATGCAATGTTCAATATTATAGTAGGTTATATTGGTATCATTTGGTCTACAATAAACATTAAATTAATGGCTTTGTATTATTTTTCAGACAATTGTTTCCGAAAATCATCTATGGCGCAATCTGGACAATCGATAGTTAAATTAAATTTAGACCAATTTTTAGTGGTTTATATGTTTTTGTAAATAGTTTACTAATTTTCTATGATATTGTTATCGTTAACTTGATGAAAAAGTACAGTCTGTGAAACTTTTATCAGCTAATACATACCTACAACTGATGTATAGAGACAATTCATTTTTATGAACATTTTTGAAAACCATATTACATAAATTTATTTTATAGGTTCGTCAGTTGTTAGTGACACCACCAAAAACAATAAAAATACGTTAATTATTTAAAAAAAATATTTTAAATCGAACACTTGGTGTTAGCGAGGTTATTTTGCTGGTTTTGACTTTGCTTATTTATTTATGGTTTTAGGGTAAATTTCCCTTAAATGTGTTTCCAATGTTTTGGTGAATATTAAATAAACTTTGAATTCTCTTGGAATTTTTTTGTAATAAATTATTATTTGTCGATCATTTTGATCAGTGGATTTTTTTTTATTTTTGAAATTGTTTTACTTAAACAATGTCGTTTTGTGTGTAATTTCAGTCATGAAAATGTATCTCTTAAACGAATAATATTTTATCCCTAGCTGTCAATATTGTATTATGCATATTTTTTTTTGAACCGTTGATAATATTTTATTTTGCGTTGTTCATGACCTGGCATATTAAATTGAACATTGGAGGTGAAAGGGCGTGATTGTATGTATATATAGTGAGAGTGTGTGTGTACTAGCGAGTAAAATCTACCTACATAAATCTACCCATCATAGCAAAGGCTTTGCAGAGTAAAGGATTTTACTACGTGTTTATTAAAACGAGTCATCCATACCGTAGAACTTTTTGTTGACATACAAATTAAACCGAAGAAGTCAAGTTGATTTATTTCGTTAAATTTTGTTAAAAAAAAAAAAAAATTAAAAGTTTTTGATAGGCGAGATGGAGCAATGAAGGTTTAAGAAAATGTAATTAGTTTTTAATTCTTTTATGTTTTCAGCGAATTTTCTGATTATTACCAAAACTTAAAAACACTAAAACTAAAGCACGAAAGACATAATATAATGTAGACACTTGGACTATTAACAATCCGACTAATTTATTATCTATTTCGTAAAATAATTTTATTATTATTGTAAGTGCTTTATGGTTTAATTACACATTATAAATCTCAAATAAATTTGAACACAAATATTAATGCATGATAAGGATAAGAACATACATTTTACTCACAAAATTGAGTAAAATCTGTTGCTACCCTATTTTGCACTTGTGTCAGTCCGATTTTGGCCTTTTAGGATACTATATGTACCCGTATAAGGTGTATGGTATCTTAAATGCTTCTACCATGAATGGAAATGCTTACACAGTTGGCCGTATCAATATAGGCCATAGAGCAACGTATAAAATAGAGTTTCAGCATTACTCTTTTATCCAGCCTGATTTATAAAGCTCGTAATTTATTGGAGCTGGTACACGTATATAGCTCTAGTATATCCGCACACGCACACATATATACACATAAACAACTCGATGTGCGTAGGCCAACCATTATTATATCGAGCTTTGAGTGAGTTGAATACATTGTATAATAATGTGCAGATTTTGAATTTTGCAACTGCCAATATTATGATAAATATCTTATCTCGGTTTTTAATTAAATATGTAAAATAACTATAGCGTGCAGATTGCATAAACATCGTAGATCCAATGACGAAGAACCGTATACATAATATCTACTCAGATAATGGGAAAAGTTATATGGTTTGATTTTTTAATAATGAATTTGCTCCGAGTGAAAAACAATGTATATAATGTTTCGAGTTTCAATGTATATCATTATGTTGGCGATAAGCATATATCTGTAGGTACCTAGTATATGTATGCAGTACCAAGAAGAGAACTCAGCTTAAGTATGCTCGTAGGTACTATACAATTTTTGAATTTACGTAATGCAAAAAGATTTCAATCGATTTTATGGGGAACTTAAATATTATATTTTTTTTTTTTATACATAGGTATAATATATTAATATTTATGTGTACATTTATTTGATATTTATAATGTAAATTTATTATACCATAAAACGCTTTAAATAATTAAATAATATTAAATTATTTTACAACTGTTTCCTTAACAGACAATAAATTAGTTGGATTATTAATGGAATTATTGTATTTATTATTATGTGCACACAATTATATTCTGTTCTTGTTATTAATCTAAGTATCATTTTTTTGCACTTTTAGTTATAAAAATAAAAATATATTTTTCAAATGTTCTTTATTTTTGACGTTAAATATTAAAGATATGTATTTATGCTTACGGTTAAAACTATTTTAGTGACGTTTGAATTATTTCGTGAATAATTCTTTTGGTATTCAACAAAAATAATGTTCTTCTGTAAAGGTATATTTATCAAATTTAAGTAGAAAAATTTTTGTTGACATGAAAACCGAATGTGCTGCTTTCGTATTTTTTGTTCAATATTTTACTTAGTTCACTCTTTGTCATAATTTATGAACAATAAACTATAAAGTCTACACTGTTGTTGTGTTACTGAAAAACAGCTTTCATTTGTTTATGTCTGAATAATCGAACAGAATTTATAAAAAAAAAAAAAAAAACAAAACAATGAGATATTACCAATAACTTTTAGCATCCTTATTTTGTATAGGAATCAACACGAAGAATAAAATATACCTACGAAAAAATGCACTTTAATTTACAATAACAACTTGTCCAATTATAAGGGAAGTAATAATGAAAAAAAAACACAACAAACGATTTTGTAGAACTTAAAATAATCCACGAAATCCTTTATATTTCCAACCCCAGTTGCGATTTTGAAAAGCAGCGTAGTATGTCTTACGACAAGAAGTATTTAATTAACGACGTACATATACTTTTTTCTCCTTCTATAGTAAAAGTTTGTTATTGTTTTACTAAATGGGATTAATGCGCGCTGTTTACGTTATTCAATGTAGGCCAAGAGATGCCAACAAAATTTTCCTTGCACGTACAAGTTCGTTAAGAAAAACAATTCCTGGAATCGTAACAACTAAATTGTGGCTAAAAACCAATGTAATTGTTCACATGAGTCAACGGAGAGTCATATTATTATAAACTAATGAGCCAATACAATGCGTATGTGATGGAGACAGTCTGAGATTATTACATACTATAATATTATTATACATACGTTTATTTTACATACGTATCAAGTAGGTATAGAATAATAAAATAAAAATTATACGAAAGTCGATAAAAAAAATTTGGGATAATAAAGAAAAAGAGATGAGAAACAATTAATCGAAAAACCATACTGATAGCTATGATGACCTATATATTGCAGTGAGGAGTAGAAAAAACTTTTTTTTTTAAATTACTAACAAAATAATATATTAAAATAGTTTAAAATCCGATGATGAACTTGTTATTTACATTTAACAATAATATGTGTAAACGATGCACGGTTACGTGCGTGTTGTGAATCAGTGGTGTATCTATCATTTTATTATAGGGAGTGTCACTAAAATATAAACTATATTACTACTAGTATATATAAATTCAAATATAGCCAAGTCAGTCTTTTGAGAAATTTATATTTAATATATAATGTGTATGAAACAAAAAGTTTTGATAATTGTAATTATATTATTATGTATACTTAGTTACAAAATAATTTATACCCAAAACGTGTAAAGTGGGGAGGAGGATTCATAATATTATACTCCAAACACCCCTTTAGCACACGACATTGCTGTAGCGCATTCGCGGCGCGAGTACCTACCTACGTCGATTAGAAATTTAACCGATTTGATTAATAGCACAGTCTGGTATAGACATGATGTTTGTGTTGGCGCCGGCGTTTAATTCTGCAAGTTGAATCTGACGCGTTTTCATCGACTACCATATAACAATATTATAATATTTGCGTCTTTATTGTTCTTCTATAGCGTTTTCCGCGTTCATTTAACAATATTATGTGCCGCAATTCTCGCGCGATTCACCGTCGATTAGTGCACTCTGAATATTTCTTTCGGCAAGCTCAGCCGTTCATTAAGAGCGTATGTCGTACACGCACAGAACACACAGCATCTCAGCTGTTCATCCCGTCGCCACATTGTTTCTACTAATGATTTCATCTCAAGAGTATTTTTTACAAAATGCTTTTGGCGTAAGCGCCCAGATTATTTATAATTACAATGTGCGCCGTCGACGTGTAATAAATTAACGGAGACACAACAATACAATATTATAATATGAACGCGTGAGCTCTTACACATACTTTCAACAACTCGAACACTTAAGCTTGCTGCTCAGGGCGATAAATTTCAAATCCTATAAGAAATACTATTTAATACAAATGTTCTTTCTTCTGGAATATTATCTATTATATTATTATGTGGTCTTAGTAGTGTGGTTCTAAAAATCACAAAAAATTTATTTTTTTTTACAATTGCCTTTGCCGTGCCGAAATTTTGTGATTATGTGTACGTAGTACGTAAGTACTTTTCACTCCACGTTATCCTGACATTTGTATATCTGAACGTTTTATTAGTGAATATCATCGAACTGAGATTATACTTAAAATTTTAATTATAATTTCAGTATGAGAGTCGAAAAGGTAAATTATTATTACTAACTATTATGCAGGTATGTATTATTATTTATTTATAACTAGAATAAATTATACTAATAAATTAGTCATGTTTTATAGATAGCACACATTTTTTTGTGACTAAGTTACTATAGGAATAATAATAATAATAACAAAATTGATATGTTGATTAGTTATATCGATATCTGTAATTCGATTATATTGTTGATTATACTCCTAAGGATTTCTCGTTACAGCTGTAATAGCAACTAAACATTAACAAATAAATAAATAGTATTTTATTTACCAATTTAGTGTAACGTAATAAATGGAAAAACATTGAATCATAAAAATAGGCCTTAAATAACAACGACTGCCAAATACATATTATAGATATTGTACAATAAAAAGAATATCAATTTTTTTTAATTTAAAAGTATGGTACTGTAGTTATTAATTATTATAATGACTTGTATTGAATAACAATACACACTACACAGTATAGTTTGTAGAAGCCACACGAAAAAAATCAACCATTGGGGAATTCAAAGAGTTGTGCGCAGATAGAATATGAATTCCCATCCGAATTCGAGTTCACCTCTGTCACTATGGCCACTGATGGCTCTTAAGATTCCCTCAGGCGGAATTATATTATATTCGGGTCTATAAGCTTTACACCATCAATAAAAAACAATATTAATGCATTATTATAACATAGTTCGTATACCTACATAATATTATTATACAGATATACACTTTGTTTGGTACCGCACTGTCTTAATAATTTTAAATATTATCAGTTTAATTCAATAGGTACGTAGATGTTTTTAAGCGACGAAAAACCAATTAATTGAATGAAAATATATTCATTTTTCGTGTTACCTATTGTTTCGGAACGGTGGCGGACTAAGTACGCGAATAAGTTGATGGCAGTAGTGCGAATACCAACGAGCAACACACCGCTTAAATTAATGCTGTAGGTAATGTATGACTGTATGATTACGCGCATAACTACACGGGGACGAATCTATTGTTTTGAAAAATGGATACTTTTCTTCGTGGCCCAAGAGATTTGGACCAAAGTTATTTATCGTTCTCATGAAGAATACAAAATTTTCTTTTCGGAATTATCCCTATTTCTTAACTGTCATGAAAACAGAAAACCCAACATTTATCTTTATCTCATATATTTTTCTTTAGGAACTATTCAGCATATGTACGTATGCGAAAAATATGCGGGCATGTTCACAAATTGTTATTATTTTTTACTGGGTTGGCGGTGATGAAGGCAGTGGTGATTGCATTGCATTTATATTATTTCTCTATGTTTACATTTGTCTTCATCAAGTAATTAGTTCATGGAGAACTGTAAATGCAACATGACAATACATCCTATGTTGCTTATACTCACCGCTCTTATACTCTCCATCTTTTACTTTTTTAGACACGTAATTTTCTAATCTAGAGCTATATTTTTTGACAAAATCATATTTAGTAAAAACAACACTGAGAAGTACCTATTTAGTAATTTATATCTCTATATAGTAAGGTATGTAACTAGTTAAGTATTGTGTGTTTATAATATTTTTTTATCAAAAGATAATCGATACATTAAAAAGGTTTTTTGGAACTTATATTTGTTTTTTAAACACTTACAATTTTTATTACTGGGAATAATAGTATTTATTTTAGACCATAGATCTATATCTATATATTCATATCTATGACCCAATACATACCTATATATATTATCTTTAAACACATAGAACTTTTAAGCATTGAGCCAAAAAGGTTTCAAGAATAAAAAAGAGTGGTAGCTTTGTCTTCTATCAACTAAATATACACATTTTTATCTATAATATAATTGAAAACTATTAAAAATTAAATGTAAATTTGTTCATTTAATAATTGTCTACATTTATATAGTTTTCTACAGTCATAAAAATTATATATATTATATGTAATATAATATTACACATAATTAATTAATAATTATACTATAAATTATAATTGCATCTTTCTTTCCTTCTCAGAAAATTTGTTTATAATACGTTCATTACCTATATATTTTATTAGATAACTCTTTTCTATGATTATAATATTTAAATTTGTAAATCTATCTTGTACCATGTTGGACCTTAAATAAGTATTTATTCTTCTCATAGAGTAGAATGATTTTTTGAATGTTGCTGAGTTTATAGGTATAGCTAATGCAACATGCATTAACTTATATACGTTTGGATACCTATCATATGCAAGAAGACTTGGGTTGTTCATTATGTTATTCCAATAAATACCTATTTACATATTATTACTATTATTATGTTTATAGCTATCCCCTAAAAACTTTCCATATGGGGTGCTGCTAATGGGCGTCTTCCCCTTCCTGTCATTCTAAACTCATTCAATTTACTTATTGTATAAAACTGTAAATACAGATTGTAATTACAATTTTGTTTCAATAATAATAAAAAAAAAGTTATTACAATTTGTTAAAAATATTATAGATATCGATTATAAATTATATAGGTAATTTATTATAATAAAGATTATATTATATGGCTTTATATTAAAATATCTTAGGGACTTAGGGGAGGCTTAAGATGGCTCAGGGAGGGCTAAGCTCTTCTTAGCCCCCCCTATTTACGTCCACGGTTTAAAAATATTGTTATCTTCATTATTGTTTGAGCGATTAGTGTTGATATTTTCAGTCGGTCCTTTATGAATTGTATAATCGTCAAATATTCATAATTATTTTACTTTACGAGTGTTAGAATTATACAAGGTATAGCAAATATTTAATCATTAAGTATAACGTTATTTTAACCCATAGAGTCATTCGTAATTTTATATTTATTGTAAAAATTTATACGTATTACTCAGTTCTTATATTTTACACATCTACACACACACACACACACACAGTTCGTGTAAATTCTAGTATCTAGTAGCGTGATACTCCAAAGCATTTATTTAGTATTGCGATACTTGATTTTTTAAGTATTTTGCCAATTTTATTACTTATAAATAACAACTTGTTAAGGAAAATTTAATATAATATGTATTAATTAAAAAAGGAGAAAAAAAATATAAAACTAATAACAATCAATATATAACTTATAAAAAGCAGAAAATAATTTAATACTAATAAATCAATATTTAAAGTTATAAAAATGAATTTCTAATATTACTACTTAGAAAATAAACTTAGATCATATAACAAGAGTTAATTAATAATTACACGCATACAAAATGAGTTACCCTCACAAAAGCATCACCCTAGGTGATTGGGCCACATCTCTTTCATCGTAATACTTCACTGTATGATACATAATAGCCCACATAAAGTACAGTTTTATAGCTTCAATGAAAATCAGTTTCAAAAGACAAGCAGATTAAAGTACATAAAATAAATGTTAATATCATATATTATAATGTGATTGAAGAAAAAAATAATTTTCACAAATGCATTATAGAAGTAGGATGGATACATTTTTAAACATTTCGAAAAATATGTTTGAAAGCATTGTTTGAAGGTACTTTATATAAAATATAAATAAAATAGTTATAGAAATTACTATATTAGAATAGATTTACGTTTTTAATGAATAAAAACTCTCAAATTCTAATTAAATTTCGTTCAACTATCCTCTTTTACTCTTCACAGACCATTTAAAAATTAATAGAAAACTTATTGAGTTTAATCAATAATAGTCAAATATTAAAATATAAATTATTTTTCTTATTATTAATTTATGAGTAGGTTTATTGTATAGTGATAGATATAGTGTGTCGAAATGGTGAACAGAAATTTATTACCATTGTTGAGTTATGAAGGTAATTTTGCGGTTTTCGAGAAAAAAAATGCAGTTATATTCATGTATGAACGTATCATAAACAGTGTCCGGGTTCCTGTAAATTACTACTTTGCGAGAGTCATTATTTTGCGTTATGTGTGAACATTATTGTTTAAAGTAATAAAAAATACATTTATTGCAAAGTACTATTGTATTTTAGATAAAGCCAAATGTGAAATGACAATTATTGTAACGGTGGTGAATGTCGGGGGAAAAGTATATTAATAAAATTCATGAGTTTAAGTATTTTTTTTTTATTCATACATAGTTTTCCAAGAATATTACGATGAAATACTACTATAGAATATTTAGCGTATGCATTATTTTTGAATAATATAAACATAACTCTATATTTATTTTGTCTTTCTCAACATTAAGAAATTTCATTTTTGCAACAATTTACTTTTGTATTTATTTTCGGTACAGAAATAATATAAATAAATACGTATTTCCTTATCAAACTAACCGTTAGGATTTCAAACTACAGCTAATGTTGTTTTATGATTATTATTTATTAATCCAGAAAATTAATATTTTATTTTTGTTTTCTTAATACTACAATAATAGTAAAGTTAGTAAAATTACTGCGAGCCCTCACCGTGCATAATGTTACGGTTAGTTTCATAACTCAGAAATATTTCTTATTTATCATATTTCCTTCTCATATTTAACCTTACCACTCTCACAACTTCTGGATATCCCCCAAAAGGCTAAAAAAGAACTGGTGTCGAGAGTTAGGTACTTAATGTTTAATGACCAAACATTTAAATTAACAAAAAAATAAAAACAATAGGTTAGGGTTTATTATACTGGGTGACTCTTTCTATTATGCTACTCATGTAAAAATATTAATTATGTTATCATATATTATTATTGTTACATAGAGAACAGATTGTATTTACCTTTAAATAAAAAATTAAAAAAAAAAAATTTGTCATATTATGTTTGTAAAATGAAACAAACACTTTTTTTACGTTATTCTATGATGGGTGCACGAAAATGGAACGTGGCGATGTAAATAGTCATAAATATTTATTTTATGAGAGAATGAAATAATGAATACTATGTAAATTAAATTTTCACAAATATTAAATGCGCTTACTTACATTTAGTATTGCCCGTATTAAGTAAAACGTCACTTCAATTTTGCAGAACGAGTCAAATTTCTAGAAACAATAAATGATTTAATAATTGATTAATACATCTATAAATTCTGTTTGCAGAATTCGAATAATTTCTAAGATATTGCTTCTGATATTATGATATTATTTTATTGTATATTCTATGTAATATATATAAACATGTATATGTTCACAACTCACCTTATTTACATGGTCTCTGAGTACGTTCGAGTAAACAATGGCAACCGCTTCCAGTGCCATAAAAGTTATGAGACCGACAATCCATGGTACGATTAGGGATACCCGTTCCTGAAACAAGAATATAAATTTATTTAAATATTCTTGATTTAGAAAGTTTAACAATAATATGAATTTAAACATTTATGAAAAAAAAAAAAAAAAATTCTACATAAACATCTTTATGGTTAGATGCACTGATCAGAAAATTTTATACATTCCATTGTAGGTCATATATACCTAGTAATTAAAACATTTTTATTATTATTTTAAATTTAAAAAATTATACTTTAAATCGAATAATATTGTTTTTCCTAATATTTTAGCTTTCATATTTCATAGTACAATAATATACAAAATTACATTGTATCGACATTAATGCAGCGATACGAGAGTTCTAACATCCAGTCATCACTATACTTCAGTATTTTATCCTTAATTTGAATTTTGTTTTTATTTTATAGAAAAAAAAATTAAATTTACTTTTATTCGAAATTTCATGGAAGTAAGATGTTGTAGGAGCTCACGTTTCGGTTTCATGTATTTATGATTGGTTTAAAAGTTATGTCACGTGCTCACGGAAGACGTGCTGGGCGGTCCACACGTTCAAAATCAACGTTCTTTTGTTTTTGGGAAGAAGATAATTAACTAATATGTATATTGTATAATGTATACCACCTACCTGTAGAAAAACGTAATTATCGCTATTTGGTTTTAACGAAATATAATTTTATCTCTATGAAACCGTTTTCACTTTAATATACACACAAACACTACCTATACATCACAACATATAACATATATATATATATATATATGTTGTGGTATGATAAATGGGTTAGAATTTTTTGGTTGCAAATAAAAAGGTTCGATTCACTAAATCGGTTTAAATGGTGTATTCGATACATAATTCACATTTTCGTCGAGTTTTTTTTTTTAAATTTAATTTTTATAAAAGTGAATTTATGATCGTATGGGTGATTAGTTTTGAAAATTAATTTAATTTAATTTATAAATTGCTTAATAAAATATACTATTATTTATTAAGTATTGTGAAGTATACAAGAAAAACGGTAATATTATGAAATATAAATTTAAAAGGACATGGTCAAACATTTTCAAACATATTTATTAATAGGATTAGTGTAGAAAGTTTAAAAGTTTCAGAATATTATATAAATTGTATATACAGGTGTATTAAGCATATGGTAAATATTGTACAGTATACACTATCAGTTGATTTTTTGAAAACGTTGATGCATCTAAATTTGATATAGATTTTAGTCATGGTTTTGCAAAAATTTAAAATATGCATAATGTTTATTTTATATTTTTTCAAACAAATTTATAATTATTACTAAAATTTATAAATTATTAAAGTAGCCATTTTATACGTAAACCTATTATTATTGATTATCAGGTATTATCCCTAGTAATAACCTTAGCTGAATTAATTAGAATATTCTCCTTATAAGATAATCTTATTAATAATTAAAGTCAAAAAGGTCGCCTATAAAATTAGATCATTTACCATTAACTTATCTTCTGTACCACCCGCTTTTTTGAATCGTTTTTCTTTAACATGTATTATTTTTAATATGTTACGATTACAAAATATATTTTATTACTATACTTATAATTAATATGAATATTTTTATGATATGTGATACCACATAGCTTCCTCTAAGTTCTCTTCCATAAATCCTTACTGGGTCAATGTATAACAAATCTTAAAATAGTGATATCATACTATTATGTTAATATTTTAGTACAGGACGAAAGTAAGGAACAAGAGCATTAATAATTTTAAGTTATAACAACTGAAAATGTAAATAACTGTAGAAATAATATTTAATGTAATATTTATGTGGTCTAAGAATATCATTTTATTTTTATTATTTTCCTTTATTGCTAATGATTAGGTTAGTATCTTAAATTGACAATTTGGAAAATTATTATTAAAAAAAAAAAAACTTCAACATTTGTTTTGTGTTGATATTAACTATATTATATTATATTACATGATACTAAGAATAATATTTTACTAATAGAATATTGTGCAAGATAAACGCCCGAATGCTGGAAGTTTCACCCGAAATAATGTCAATATGTAATATATATACTATATTAATAAATTGTCATCGTCAGTTTTGAACCGAACAACTACGAATACGTTTCATTGTGATTGTATCCATTTATTATGTTGACACGTTAGTAGTCATTAAAACACCATGTACCCTTTTAATTACCTACTGTGACCAATATTTGAGTATGTAATCGACGCGCATAATATTGATTTAGTCGTTACGAGTTCGGATAATATTATATTGGCACGCGTAATTGTAAATTTATTTATTGTCTTCTTTACTTTTCTCGTGTACTAATTACTGCTTTGTTCTGTCTTGTTATTTATGCTCGACGTTATGTGTAAATCTAATTTACCGACTATGTTACGGGTCAATACATTAATACATAGTAAATAAACGAAAGTGATGGTTCATTTATTTTGTTTTTTTACAACAAATTTCTTAAATGGAAATACGTTAAATATTTACGCAGGACATAATAATTATAAACGATATACTATACAAAATATAAACACATATCGGGTGATTTGTTAAACAGTGAATTGTCATTACTCATTCAGCATGTCGAAAAGTATTAACAAATATTTTTCTTACATTACCTATTTTAAATCTTTTACTGATCTTCACCACCTTATATCGCTATACATTTTCAAGTTTTTAGCTCTTTAGATTGAAAATTTACATTTTAAATTCCATGTTTTGCTTATGTTAGTTGATCCTAATATGTTAGTTTTTGATACAATATTATTAATATTCAGTACGTCAACATTTTGAAGAGAACTCCCATGGCACTCTATGTTGATTGTCAAAACGGTTAATACCCATAACTAATTAAATACTTGCTAAACATTTTATTTTTATATTTAAAAATAATTCTCAGAAAAGTATTCTGTTTTATGATTGGTATATGATATTCAAAATGTATATTGTCATTTAAAGTATAGAAAAATGATTAAAATACAAAAATGTAAAACTATATCATTTTAAAAATTCAGTTTTGTAATAAATTCAAATTTTGAAAAAAAAAATATTTTTAAAATAATTGATTAAGTATGCATTTTGAGAAAATTTAGTTCGATTATTAAAAAAATCACTTTGTAGTTTGTATACATTTACGTTTCATTATTTTGATATGATTAAAATCCGGTCTAAAAGCTTTGTGAATTTTTTTTTCTATAAAATACATGTTTTCTTGAACTTAAAAGTTTACATAGTTATTAAGATGGTTTATACTTTATTCATACAAATTGATTGTATTTTAATTTCATATTTTATTTCAATCTACCAACTAATAATAAATTACAAAGTATTTTTAAGGTTTTACTATTATATTTATTACCAACTTCAAAATGTCTACAAGAAAGTTACTTCTTATACTTTCATTATTTTAGGAGATTTTATAATGAAAACTGTTTGATTGAGAAGAGATAAAATAATTATGAATTTGAATTTATAATTCGTATAAAGTATTAATTTAAATAGGTATTTGAAAAGAGAACACTCGATTTTAATAAGATTTGAATAAATAAGAAGAATCAAATTTGTAACAATTACCAAGTACATCTAGTAACAATTGAAAATTTAAGTAAATTATAGAATTAAAACAATCGAACAAAATAGAATACCTTTTACAACGAAACAAATTTCTGTTGTGCATATTGTTAATTATAAAAACAATGATAGTAAAAAAAAAAATAATTACATGAAAAAGTCAAAAGTGCTTATTATAAGCTTAATTTACATTTGGCCTATTTTATAGTACATACATTATACAATATACATATTATTATATTTTAGATAACATTTCTTAATTTTTATACAGTTTTATAATTTTTTTCTTTTATTTAACGATCAAATTATGTTTTTTGTTTGTAATCTACTGGGATTATATATTGATTATTGAGACTAAAGATTTTTAATAATTTTATTTATTATATTCAAATTTATAATCCTAATTAAAAACGTAATTGTATTTGTTTATTCATAAACTTTCTTAGCCATTGTTATAGTATTAATAGCTTTTCAATTTTCTGTAGTTCCAATGTTATAAAAAACATGTACAAAGGTATAAAAACCTATCATGGTTTGTGGTTAACATGATTTTGTAAACTTATAAGTTATAACTTGTTCTAGTTTAGTTTTATACAGCTCAACAGAACATGATATTTTATGTATTTGATACTATAATCTGGATAGTCATTAGCAATTATTTTATTCTTAGAATTGTTCTAATTTTATTATAATCATTCAAACAAGTTTAATAAGTAACCAATAATTATTCAATACATATTAATATATTATGTATTTATTTTAATGTTATTGATAATTGAATATCTTTTGGGTTTTATGTGAATTTGAGAGGATAAAATAAATGTCATATACTCATATATGTATGTAAAAATATATAAATTATCATTAACAATTTAAAATTAAAATAAAAGAATATTATAAAATTGATTGTCAGTAAAACTTAAAACATATAACGATAATTGTTTATTTTTAGTAATCATTTATTTTATTTACCATCATAATAGTGTACCTATTTTATACATTTTATTATATTATTATATGTATTATTTTATAAGAACATCAATAAGTATGAAGTATCATTTTATGGTGATATTTTTGTTAATAATATTATTGAACATTAAATACCTAGTCAATGACATCGAAAGATAAAAACTAGAAAATAACTGACAAGTTTTTACCCGATTTTCACTAATAATTATGAGTGTAATTATTTAAATGGTTTTAAAATAATTGTATTTTACTTATTGGATTAAGATTTTTTCATGCAACTTTCAGATAAAAAATAAAAAATAAATAATTTTAATGTATCACGGTAAATTAGAATATTTAAGGTAACATCGTTCTAATGTGATACTTTTGAATTATTTTGATATTGTAGTAATGATTTAGATAATACAGATTATTAATGAGAATCAATAGATATTTTTATTTATTTTAAATGTACACTACAAATTAATAGTTATACATGAAAAGTAGATAGTATATTTCATACTTCCAAATCTAATAATCGTACTATAATTTTGTTTTAAATTTATTTTTTATTAGATATTATCATCATCTTACTTGAATAATAAATAATATGGTTTAGATTTTGAACCACTAAAGAATCTTAATTTAAAAAATGCAAAATAAAATGTTTACATAATATTTTGTTAACACCTACGTCATTTAATTTTATATGAGTATTTATTTGTTTTACTTATTTGTAAATCCCTTTGTTTATAGGATGAATATATTGTTAAATAAAATATTTCCAAAGTGACTTTATTTGAATTAATGTAGATGAATGTTTATAATATTTATAGCTCTTTGGCATTCATTAAATGAATAATATTTTATTTGAAGTATATGTTGATGTATATTATTAGTTTATCATAATCATATATGTAAATAAAATATATTTGTACGTTCCTTAATACATATTCTGTTTTTTGTGAAAAAAAAAAATCATAATAATGACCTTGCTTTTGTGCTTTATGTTAAACTTTTTATTCCGAAATAATGATTTATTTTTCGACAGCTAAATTATTGATTTAATTTTATGAATACAACTTAAAAATGGAATATCTTGTACTTATTTTATTTGTGTTTCAAAATACTACGTGGATATTGCATTATAAGCATTTAAAATTTTGAATTTATCGTCATACATATTATTTTAAGTTAAGAATATAATACTATTAGATTTTTTTTGTGTGTTTAGCTGAAAGAGTGGATAAACAGATAAATTCATAATATTGAAATAAAATGAAAGAAAATAGAAAAAAGAGTGAACTTAAGTTTTTTTTATAAACTATACAAAGATAAGTGAATCATTTAACATAATATATATTTATATAGGTACTTATTTTTCTTAATTTATACCACTATTCAGTGACTTTATGTTATATTATTATATAGGTACTTATTATAATATGCGAACAGCTATTTTGTTGTTTAAAAATAGTTTGTATACATTTTTGGAAGCAGTGAGTAATATACTTATATTTTTTAATTTTATAGGTAATTAATATCTTTATATTATGATAAGAATTCATGTTATTATTGTTGCATAAAAAAAAATACAAAATGTATTTAATTTGAAAACGAATATGAGGAAAAATTAGTGTACAATTTATAATACATTACACTTATACTTATATAATACATATTGATAGACTCTAGTTGTTGGAAACGAGATAAATGTTTTTTTTCATAAATAACGTAATAAAAAAAGAAAATAGTAAAAGAACAATAAGATTATAAAACCACTGATTTTAAATTTCGCATGGAACATTTTATTTACTCGCAGAAACTGAATAATATTATTCAGGGATAAATCGAAACACAATTTGTCTGTTGGATGGATAGTTCAAAAAATGTTTTATGCTTAAATAATCTAATAACATCGGTAATGGCACACGATATATTTTATATATTCGTTTGAACCGTACATACGAGCATACGTATAAATGTAAAATACTAATATTTTAAATTTTTTTTAAGATTCAATACAAGTTTAATAATACAAACGTAATTATTACTACTGCAGACTTTTACTCGGATGAGAATATGGGTTTTTGTTTATTGTTGGGCGAGGAAGATGGTGTCTTGATGACATGAAAATAATTAATGTCAAGATTTTGTCACGAAACCTATTATAGCACGTTGAAACCTCTGATGTGACATTAACTTATCAAAATATAATTAACGACCAGTGGAAACCATTATAAAAAAAAAAAAAAAAAAATTGAAAATATAGCAAAACTTTAGTAACAAATTATACTTAAAGCATTTGTTTACCATCGATCGGATATGGTTTGACCCTGCTAATTACAGTTACTTTTAACTTTCTTACATTTTTTAAAAATGAAATAATATCGTGCAAGCCATTTGGATTCAAATGAAAAAATAAGAAATGTCATTTAAAAAATCATATTTTTTCATAATAACAGCATTAAGTAATGTCTGTAAGTGGATTTATAAGCTCAGTGCTGGAAAAAATAAGAGCTCATAGGCATCATTTTGACGAAATATTATATATTTTAAACGTTATTATAAAAATGCAATTGAGAATTTTTAGCATTTTACTGAAAGTAAGTAAGTATAGTTTTTACATTATCACAAATATTTTTAATATTACATCGTGTAATAAATAAAGTGAAAGATTTTTTACAATATTTAAACGAATATATTTGAAATTAAATTTAACAGATAACTTCACTTTATAATTATAGGTTATACATTGTGAAGTTAAATATACATAGTTTATTGGAAATAACTATAATTTGAATTAATTTTGTTAGTATCTAAAGCAATAAACTACAAATATATCAAGTTTATCTATTTTAAACCTCAAAATATACAGCTTTGTAGAAATGTGGTCAAATAAAATTTAATGTCAAATTAGTATTACATTTTATGTAAATATTTGTTATCTGTTTAGTTATCAAGACATTTTTAACTATGATTAATTTAATAATATATTATTAATTTAAGTTTTAAATACTTGTCATATTTATGGGTTTTATTGGCTTAGGATTTTATCAAAATTGTTTTTAGATTTTGATTATTAATGAATTTGAATGAAGTAAACAGTATATTATGACGAATTATTAACCACTTTGTTTTTGTGCCTGGTTTTCCTTTTTATTTTAATATCTTAGTACTGTTTCTATTTTTATTTTATTATTATTAATTTATCTATAAAAATTTTTGTGTTTATTATAGTTGAATAAATAATATATTTTTTAGAAGTTTAGACAGGAATATAATCTTATTGTTGTTTTTAAGTGAAATAATTTAGTATATCTTGACATAGTTTGGATTAAATCGTATCAAATGCTATTGATGTAATGAAAACCTTGATTTAGAAAATTAACATAAAATTGAAAGCAACCGTTAAGTTTTACAGTTGGTTTATGATTGATTATCGTCTTGTAAATGAAAGAAGGACGAATAATGTTTTACATAAGTGTGGTAAGCATGACACAGATTGATTGTATCTTTATGAGGAATTTCGAGTTAAAATAATGCAGTTTATTATATACGTGGGTAGTACATTGATACGGTGTAAGAGTTGGAATGTATCATTGTGACATAGACTGATGTATGAAGGAACTCATTTACGAATATAAAATAAAAAGCGAACATACCACTGATCCAGGTAGGCTACTGGGGTCATAGCGTTGGAATTGGACGAAGACTAGGTAATTATATTGGGGTTATCACTAAGGTTAAACCATATCGAAGTAGTAACAGCGTAGCGACAAAGGTTGTGATGTGTAATCATCTTAAATGGTTTTAATTACAATAAGTAGGTAACTTGAGGCTATGATAATTATTTGACCGTACCTAATACAATAATATTGAGTATTAAAATACAAACATCAGCTTTGATGACAAATATAATCAGTATAGTGATTTTAGTTACTAAAGATAACGTTATTCTGGAAATTTCATTTCCGTAAAATTTCTCGTAATTAACTATGTTGGATATAAAATGATTTAAAAGTAGTATTCTAGATTATGTATTTTTAAAAATGCTTTAAAAATATTTTAAACCATGCTGAGCATAAATCTACATTATATATATAGATATTTTGAATTTACATTAATAATACAAATAAACCATATTTTAATAAATATTTAAATACTTAAACAAACGCATAAATGTTTAATAAAAAAAAAAAATTATATATAAACATATTTTCTACATTTTGTTGTTTGAGTTTGAAAATAATTTCTGAAAACGCGTGTTAAGAATATTTATTAGGTTAAATACCTTTATTTGGTAAAAGAAAGTAGTTATTTAATCCATTACATAATATCTAGTAGATTAAGTTAAATTTTTAATAAGAAATTGAATTACAAAGTTGTAGATGAAATACATAATATATGATCATTAATATACCTTACTTAATTATAAAATGATACTCTATATTATATTTTTTGTGACAGTTTTATTGAAAATTCTACATAACGATCGAAGAATATATGATATGGAAGTAATAATGAATAATAATATTATGTAGACATTTAAATTTCTATTATTAGACTATTGGAGTATTGACAAGGTTATAGCTGGTGTAGAACTGAGTTTAGAAAGCAATAATACTATTAACAGTTGGTAACACAATTTATACTTCTACATCTATAAATGAGTACCTATTACAGAGATAATTGAATATTTAATTATTACTTTTTTGTTCATTAATTTGTCGTTAGAAGTGTTGAGTAATTTCTGGCAATGTAACTTGGCGTGAATTTTCAAGAATTTTGTGTTAGCCAAGAATATAAAAAAAAACATACGTATAATAAATTATCTGACAGCGTATTTCAAATTTATATTAAAATATAAACTTATAGTTAACTCACACGCGTAAAACATAAAAAGTTGTAATTTTTTTTTAAATAGTTTAATTTTAAATGTAATAATAATAATCATCAAAATAATTCTAAAAAATACATTCAAAACAGCTGTATTTAAAAAGCCATTATACACTTATATAAATGATTCGCATTTACTTGATTTTTGATTTATATTATTTGGGTGGTGCGGGTTACCAGTTACGGTCTATGCAAAGGCCATGTGTTTGAATGTAAACTGGCCAGTATGGTCATATGTAAGACAAGTTTTAAGAACGAAGATTGAATGTTCGAAGATTAACATTTGTATTGTATAATTGCAATATGTATATCATATAGATGAAGGTCCTCATAAAAAACATATTATACAAAATATATTTCTTAGAAACATATGCCATAAGAAAAAAATGGAATGTGATTGAAAGAAAAACTTGGACAAGAAAATTAAAACTCACAACTCTACCTTCCAGAAATGTCAAAACGACAAATACATCATGGCACAGAAAAATAAATATAATAATATCACCTTATCCTGGTACGAATATTAATAGTAACTATACATGCATGCGATTTCCAAATTATTTTACAAAAAATTTTTAACAATTATAAAAATATTGAAATGAATTGTTAGTTTCTAGACAATCATTGAAAAAATTAAACATCGAATCAACTATTTAAGTTAAAACTACAAAGTACTTTTATTGAAAAACAATTATTTATTATAATATACACAACTATGTATTAATTTTTTGTATTTCTAGGAACGGTCCTATTTCCTTGACTGAGAATTTCCTGGAATTTTTGAGAGCACCAATATTGTAATTGTTAGAATCATAATTTTATTTCATATCTAAAAGTTAAGATTACTGACTTTTGAAGTTTTAATTCTTAAATTTCATTCGATTCGGTCATAAACACATGTTATCTTCAGGTTAAAATTTATTTGAATTTTAACTAAAGAGTGGTTAAATGATATAATATGATGATGATGTGTTTAAATAATATTAACTGTTACATGTAAAAAATTTAAATTGGGATGATCTGTTAACATGCATAGGTATAATTCTACATCAATTATGTTGTGCATATGTTTTGGGCCACTTAATACAGAATTCAGTCATTGAATAAACATAGTTTTTATCATTATTGACATAAGTAAGTAAATGTTGTTGGATAATTTCCATTTAAATTATTATTTACTTGGGTTGAGACAAATATAACCATTAAATGTCTTATTAATAAGTCATATATCATTTAGGACAATTATTTGAGGAACAATTTCAAATATTTGAATTTTAGTTAATGAGATATACCTTGTGCTGAAATATTTGAAAATATGTTTTGTGTATGTTTATTGTATAGTATGATATGTTTTCAATACCGTCATGAAATATTTAAAGGAGGGTTGGTAATAATATGATATATAAAATGTATGGATATGTAACTACTCATTTGGAAAATAAGCACGATATGGTTAATATTTCAGTTTTAGAATAACAAAAATTATTCGTTGTTTTTATATTTTAATAATTTTATTAGATATTTAAATTATGGTGAATTTAAACGTAATACTCAAATTTATATTAAAGATAAATATAATTTATATGTTTAACATTTTTGTTTGAGTTGTTAAATATTTTATGAGTATTTATATACTTGTGTATTAAATAATAAGTAATAAATGTTTTATTCAACCGTCCGCTCAATAAAAACGAATCGGAATACGTTTTTAATTCAATACGTCTTCACACATACAGTGTAGCTTACTACTTCTTTCGAAATAAAAGTAAATAAAATGGATGTTGCCTTTAGTATTCGGTCTTGATTTTATTTGTAATGGAAAAGAAAATAATAAATAAAAAAAAACCAAAATGAAAATAAGAAAAAGATTCCGAAGGGAAAAGAAAAGTTCGGCATTGTAAAAGTCATGTTGAATTGTTGATAATGGCGTCTGTAAGTTATATGGATTGTTTGCCTTCGAAATAAAACGTTCTTAGTATAAATGAGTAATATTTACTTTGACGATCCCAAGGAGTAATATGACACTGGCAGCGAAGATGAACAAATTTGTTCCAATAACGGCAGAATATGCGATTTGAACACCTGTAATGAATTACAAAATATACATTAGCTTAATTTAATAATTATTACTATAGAAAGACATTTGTATCATTAGCTGGTACTTTAAATAAGTAATATTTATGACTTTTCCAAAATAAATCAAGCTTCAAAATCGAGAAAACTGAGAGTACAGCGAACGACTTTAAAGGACGATAAATAAACACCGAGTGTGTGACTAATCTTTCCCACACATGGAAATCGTTTTCGAATGTAATAAAATATATCAGAGTTTTCACATTTAAAGACATTTGTGCAATTATTTATTATTACAATTTATATATGTTGATGTATGACACTTATTTGTTTTGTAAACAAAAATTATGTTCATTAAAATTTCAATTATTTAAGTTCCTAATATGTAAATTTATTTTTAATATTTTTTTTTTCAGAGGAAATGCATAAATCTTCTTTTATTTAAGTTTGCTTGTAATTTATGAACAATAAATATCAGATTAAGATACTCCCGAATGAAACATATTATAGAATATTAATGTATAAACAGATAAAAACTTACGAATAAAAGAAATTAATCTCAAATGGAGTCCGAATTGTTATAGCTTTTATAATTATTTTTATCAAATTAAGTTATTTTTATATTGAAATACTGTGAATTAAAATATTATATTTTCATCCGGAGGCTTATTATAATAGTTTTACTATCTAATGTTTAGATATTATATAATTATTATTTAATAATATTGTAATGAAGTATAATATTTATTATTTATTTATTTTTTTTAATTGATCTTTAGCTTCAGCGGTAGCATAAGCTTTATACATTATATTTTTTTACTTATTTATGGTAACGTACAATATTGTTGTCCATACTATGATTATATATATAAATAAAATGTATACAAATTAAGCCTATAAATAATAATATTAATAATTGGGAATTATTTTTTTTCTGTGATGAAGTCTTAATATTAAATTTAATTGAATCGAAAACAAGAATGTGCAATAATATGGAGTAATTTAATCATAACAAAAACAGTTAATTATTATATTAATTATGCTTATTATTTAATATAATATTATGGATTGATTAAATAAAAATGATCTAATGAAAAAAACATAGACAAATACATAATATATTGAAAATTTAAACTATAAAATAGTAAGGTTTTACTTACACAATTGAACAATTTTAATTTTAATGTGTATCATGGTTGATAACTATAGAACTAAATACACGCAATCTTATAATTCATGATGTTTCTATATGTTTTTATATAAAAATTATTATATGATGTAAAATAATAATAACAATAGTAAGTATTATAGTATTATAAATAGGGCATATAGCGTATATACTCGTAATATGGAGATGATTTACGATTAATTAAAAGGTAATTTTGAAATTAGTGTGTTATTTTATTTAACTGTTTATGCTATTACATATAATGTCTAACATAAATTTAATTGTTATTATTGTATTTGTAATAAAAAAATTTACGAAATTGACGACGTGGAATTAGTCAAAGTTGGAAAGGCTATAAAAAACTGCTCTCTTTTAAACTAAATCAAACTTTGGTTGGTTATTAGTAGGTGGTTATTTTAGTGCGTTTTACTAGTATTACTATTATATTTTTCTAAAACATTCCATGAAAAAAAAAGGCATGTAGTAAATCTTAAGACCTACGTTTTACGGTTGAGGAAATAAGAAATATTAGTTCGAAACAATAGAAAAGGATCCATTGATAAGTAATGTTTTAATCGTGTCATCTATTTACTGCAGAAGGTCATACTATTGTATTATCATTTTTTTTTAAAATTTATTTAACTTGATGCGAATTAAGTTTTTAGAACATTAATACCTATATGGGACATATGTTTTTATTTCTTTTTATTATCTTCTAATGTTTAATCGAAAGAAAACAAACAATGATAAATTACTGTTATAGTCAACTTTTTTTTTAAGTCCATTAATTAAAAACATAATATATCATAATTTATGACACAGTTTTTTATTAATGCAATTATATTAGTTGATTATTTAGTATTCAATACTTTAATTACATAGATTCTATTTATTTTTAACGTTCTTGTTATTAAATTCGATTATAAATAGTTTTTCAGATCATCTTGTATTTAATATATTTAAAGTAAGATTAATACATGGCGGCGGCCCGATAACGAAAAACTATGGGTTCTCTGTATTTAGTACAAAAGTATACAAACACAATACTGGAGTGAATAAGTAAATATCCATCCGCATTAGTATATTCCATAATTTTTATATCACATTAATCTATCAATATTATCATTGTTAACCGAGTTATTTATTTTTATACACTTATTAATAAACAAATTGTTGAAGCGACGATTCACGATGCGTAGTCAAAACACACTTAGTTTGGGCTACACCTACTGAAAAGCACCACCGCCGCCGTCTCAAGTTATCTGGCAACGACTGTACTATCTTAAAAAATATCATTGTCTCATCTGTTTGAATGAAACTGGAGTGTTGGTGCGTTGTTATATTTGAGCAGTGCTAACGACAAGAAAATTTAAACGAATATTTGTTTATTTTTAAATGATTGAATGCTGTGGTTCAGATACATATAGTTAGTATATATATTCTAAAAGATTTTGAATTTTTATAATGAAATGTCAAAAATTTTTCATTGCGAAATTCTAGATATATTATTGCAAATTTTAAGTTGGTGGTTTAAAAGGATAGTAAGTAAAAGTAGTAGTAAGTTATAGTTCGCAAGGATAATCAACAGTCATATGAGTGTGAACTTTCCATATACCAGAGTAAGCGCTTATCAAATAACAATCTGAATAATTTTACTCTAGGTTTCAGCGCATAAGACGGGTTAGTTATCTAAAGGGTCAGACGGTATAGGAATTGATCATGATGTAATGCAAAGGTTATATATTGTATAGATTCAGTTCCATTAACTATAATAGTATAAGCCAACGGAAATACTATGATGGTGACAAGAGATCAATACTAAGTTCAAATTACATTATACAATTTTTATTTATTTATTTTCAAATAAAAGTCATTCCAATACTGCCTAAGTATTTCTATGTTACAAAATATTGAATAATGAAAGTTCTATTATTTGAAAACAGTTCAGATTTTAAAATATTACAAAACTCATAATAATAAAATATTGTTGAGCTTATTTTAATAAATCGCTCAGTGAATTTGAATCATATTATTTTTAAATTGAAGTTTAAGCGATAAAATAATAATAAAAATGACGCAGTGGGTATCACTTAAATAACAATCGGAGATTCAAGTCCTAAACAGCGGTTGAATGGTAAATTATTCAAATCTGCTGGGTATTGGTTACAGAAATTCATTAATAATTATGCAGATTACTTAGCAGATAAAATGGAAACAAGATATTAATTATAATCAGCATACATTATGGATAAGTGTCTTAACATAATTATGTAATATAGCAATTTTATTCATCTAATTCGATTAAATTTAATAAATATTAAATTAGTTATAGACTATGTATGAGTGGGTAAGATTAATAAATGTTGACCCCTTTTAAATAAAAGTGTATTTTTTTTAATGATAAGCAAATGAACATTTTACAATAATAAAAAAATATTTGATTGCCATAAGGTATTCGAAACTTTTTTACATTTTAAAAATAAAATTATTGCTGACAGTTAGCAATTATTTGATTGATTTGAAAATAAAGAATCAATCGAAAAATAATATAAATCAATGTTAGGTTTTTCAAATATTTTATCTCAAGTGATTTTTTTTATAAAGTACAAGTCATAAAAAAATACTTAACGCATTTTTATAAGTTTATTTGGCTCGACGGTTGTATTAAATTGTGTTGAAAGCTCGAACTTTTATGCCATATTGTGAATTTTCTAGAAAAGTTATTCTCTGAACCAAGGTTTAGGGCGATGACTTGAAAAGTGGTGACAGATAACTTCTAATGGTATTTGATTTAATTGCTGTGGAAAAGAACACGTACATGTTAAGAAAAAAAATGAAACGAAAATACGCATTTAGCCGCGCCTGCGGTGACTACTTATCACCGGAGCGTAAAAAAGTTTATCGAACAACTTACAGCGACTGCGGTGTCGATCGTGTCCAAAAAAAAAAAAAAAAAAGTAGCGAGAGAGAACCACATAGGCGTGGATGTTATAGTGTGGTAGAAGTATATGTAGTATATTTGGTGTACGATATAGACAGAAATGTCGTGGTATTCGTGGTGGGGAAAGGGGAAGAAAGAACGAGGAGACTGCGGTACGATCTTATAACATACATGGAAGCGACTGGCTGGCTGTCGGTAGGGTGGGTGGTAGTGGAAGTGATCGTATAGTGTGTACTAAACGCGACACGAGTATAATACATATATTATATATTATATGTAATATGTATACAGTATATACACTGTACATATATAATATTACACGAGTCCGGTGAATTTAATCAATTAGGTAGTTTCCTTGCTCCCGCCGATACGTCAGCAGGATAAACTGCACCATAAACACGGTATAAACAATTCATTCATTAAAGACAGACCGGCAAATATTTCGAGCGCCTTACATATCCCGTAATTGATATACATCGCACTAATGGCGAGCATCACCCGTTTCATCCATAATAAGTAAGTATTAAACACTGTATTATCCAGCTTGTGGTCACGGGGTATAGATGAGTGAGGTAAATTGCGAATAGTCCCTCAGCTACTTCATACCAAACCGTTGCACAATGCACTTATCTATTATATACCTGTATAGCACATTTTTAACTTAATATAATAAAAGACGTAAAGTATATATTGTTTCACCGAATAATTATAATGTGATAAAATGTTTAACCCTCTCAGACTCCGCTATTTTATGTCTCGTAATTTTTTTATTTATATATTAATTATTTAAAAGTATGTATCTACGAGTAATTTAATCCAAGTTCGAAAGAATTCGGACAATTATTATTGAAAGATTTACAGGTGGGTACACAATAGTGTACTTAAAATAATAGTTGTAAGAGAGCTGTTATTTTAAATTTGTATTGATCTATTAACTTAGTTTTATCGATTACTTCTATAATACTGAAATGTATACAGTAAAATTAGACGAAATGAATATTTCGTGTACTTTTTTAGCTGAAGTAAATACTTCAGCTAGAAAAAAATAGTAGAAATTAGAATTTTCGCACAAAACGTTTACTACACCATTATAAAAACACAAGAAATATTCCTATTATATTAGGTATATAATATTATGTGAGTTTATTTTAATTTGAGTTTAAAGATCACGAAAAGGTGACAAAAACATAATTTTCAAAAAATCTTGATTTCTTTTTGTTTTTTTATAAAACACTTATTAAAAATTGTATAAGAAAAAATAACTTTCAAAAAAGGTTGCACCAATGTTTTTATGCATCAGTTATTTTTTCCTGCTAAAGTGTCAGCTATTTAAAATTTATGATATGATATAATCGTAAATATTTTTGTTGTATCGGTTGAACTCAAAATAAAATTTATTGCACAAAAATTGTAAAAGAGAAAATTCTGCTTTATTTAAAAAATTATATAACGTCTAGAAAATGCCAGTATAAATTACTAATCTAAATTATCGAAATCTTTCTGGATAATCTAAAATTTCATTAAAAGCTCCTAAATACTATTATTAATCACCGCTTCTAATGTTCTGAATTAAATGTATTGCCTAATCAAGTTTGTACTTAAGTTGTAATAGTAGATGATGTTGTGCAGCACTAGCTGTTAATGAAAATAATAATATCTTGGGATGGATACATGTAATTGTCGACAAAGATCTTTTGTTTTAGTTTAGCATACACCTTCAAAATAAATTTTATTTATTTTCTACGACTCCATGAGTAACCATTTCTTTTGCTGTGCGATTTTTTTATTTTTTTGTCTGTCGTCGTTAAATTTTGAAAATATAGGACATTTTTTCAAATAACTTTAAAACCTTGCATTGAAAAATGTAGAAGTTTTATCACGTGTAATAACAGCGTTAAAAAACAAATTTTTTTCTTTACAATAATAATTTTAATGTTCAAGACTTGCAGATGAATATATTTTCAATTCAACTTTTCTCTTGCCAAGGTTTATTAATAAAATTCTGTGAATACGTGTATTATTTAGATTTAGCAACAAAGAAACTGTATGGTAATATAAAACATGCATTTCGCATAAAATTAATGCATTCGTATTATTTTGATATTCTTGTTTTTTCAGTATTTTTCATGGGCTTATTATAATTTAATATGTTATACTGTGTAGGAGTTACTGGTACATACTACAAAATGCGTTAATTTTGTAGAGTATTTTCCTAAACTTTTTTTTATCGTAGGATAATTTAAGGTAAACTAAGATTTTTACGAAACGGTAATTTATTTTTAGTAAAAAAACCAATTTTTCGAATAGCGGGTTGTTGAATTGATTATTTAAAATAATAGATTGAAAACATAGATTTTTTTTGTAGACAATTTTTTTGTTAAGTTTTTTTGTTTTATCGTAAGACCATTAGAAAACGTGATATTCACCATAATATTTTTATCACCGTTGACCTCAAATATTAGTGGATACTTCACACGTAGTTTATACCATGAAATAATAAATATATTATGTGGGATAATTTAGCGTGCATTTTTCCTATGTAATATCCTAGTTTGAATGGCCTAATCGTTATTTGATTACACTATATTTTACACTTGACACAATATATTTATCAATATTGTGTTTAAGAAAACTATAGTTGATATATTTAAATAATAAAAAAAAAAAGCTATATAATGACCTACTTTAATATTCGTGTATCACAAACCAAAGATGATTAGACAAAAATTACTGAAGATACGTCTTTCCGTGTTTTGGGATCTACGTTTTCACGATTATGATCGCTAAAGCGCACAGCTGAATGACGCCTTTTATGATAAAATTATTATTATTATCAGTACTAAACTCTGTTGATGAGAAATTGACGTGCTTTTATTCGTTTAATTGTTGTATATTTGCGTAGCGTTTACTATTTAGAAGTCGGTTAATAAACCGGGAGTTCGTGGAGTAAAGTAGATACGTACTGTATATTATATACCTATGTATATGTATAATTTGTTATATCATTAAGAACTACAACAAGCTAATAAACAGTTTCCAATGAAACTACATTGAGTTTAATCTTTTTCTAGATTTCCCGGCAAAGGCGGAGCAATGCTTCCGCGACTAACAAGTTTTCGCTCCGGTGCTAAAAGTTCTCAAGCAATTTTAGGTTTTAAATATTTTATCATTCCATTTAATTCACTTCACATTAAGAGTTCACCCTCAGTTTATCACGCGGCTTCACTATATTACAATCTGAATAATTTAATTCATTTCTGCCTGATACAGTATTAAATACAGTAGGTACCACCGAGTCGTTTTTATGATACTGGTATAGCAGACGATGAGGTATTTTAGTTGATTGAAAATTAGAGCAAAAAGATGCTATCTGTTTTCGTTATAAGTAATGTTATAATCCGTCCATGTTTATAAAATATAAATGAGCCAGAAAACTTATAGTAATGTAACGCCAACACACATTTTTTAAAAATTATTATTTGATTGAGTTTAGTTACGAGACGAAAAATAAACCGTTGGAAATAAATAACGATATCTGATAAAGGCTTAAGCTAAATTATAAACAAATAATTCTAAAATTAAATTATAATACAACTTCATTACATTATATTATTATACTGTTTGCTTTTAGTAATTGATGATGCCTTTTTTTTAGTTTTATTTTATAAAATAATTTAATGATAAAAAGTAGGTGATATTTTCTAAATAAAAGAAATATATGTGAAAAATTATATATAGTGGCTAATTTTTGCAAATTTATAATATTAGCATCAGACTTTCCTATGAACTATATATTATATAACATTTTACGAATGAAGATATATTAATGTTGTTGTAAGTCATATTTAAAATTTATGTATATACATATTATACATACATACATACATATATATATGTATTATTTACTACGTTACTACTTTTACTCACCATAAAATACGTCTTGGAGAAGAAGTGCATTTTTCATGTTTGAACTTATCATCCAACTGTATATTAGTACAACTAATACAGAACTATTCTGAAACATACCAATTATATAAGCTTAGAATAAATGTTTATGTAAATATAACTGCACACATAAAGATAAAATATTAATATTATTCGATAATAATGTATTATTATCCTCCTCCTTGATAGTCACTTAAGTTATACATAAAAATATACGTTTACATTAAAAATAATTTTTTATCATTAGTTTAGAATTTTAATTTAACATAAAATTTAAAAATTGTATGACTGTAGTATACATTACTATTATATTATTAGATAGGTAGGTATTTAGATTAAATAAATATTGTATTATTGTTTTTATATATTTTTATTTATACCTAACATGTACGAAAAAAATTATGATTGATGTTATAAATATAACTTATAAAGCTTCATTGGATTTGTTGAAACGTAATATATAGTTATATCTAAAACAAATTAATTAGTTTTCCAATAATTTCTAATAGTATTTTTGAAAGAGTTACTATGTTTTGATCGTCTTTTCAGAAGTGGAAACCTTTATAAGCCTATACAACATTAACATTTATAAGCAGAGTTTTGAATTTGGGAAAAAGGAGTAATCGCATTATAAGTTCCTTTGTAAAGGAAATCATTACAATCATCGATAATCTTAGTATTAAATATATCTTCTTATATTTTGATCCAAATAACATAAAAATGACTTTTATTCCAACTATGAGAAAAGCTATTTAAATTTTAACTACATGTATTAGCTACATAGGTATTATGACTACAGTATATAAAATAAAATATTAGGAAAGTACATTACTAATTAATAACATTTATTTTATTTTTGTGGAGTTTATTCAATAAGTATCAACGATCTAGAATATAACTATGTAACTATCAAGAACAAATAATAATTAGCAGACCTCTTATTAATCATATAAAATACATATTATATTATCTCATGGATACCTAATGATTATAGACCAATTATTACTGAATCAACTTGTTGGATGATATTTTAGTCAAACACATAATAACAGAATGTCACTAATGGCCTCTCACCATTTTAAATATACCGGGAAACGTGAACGCAACACTATGACCATTCGCATTAAAATCTAATTATAATTTTTAAAAAAGCAATTACTTAAACTGTATCTAGATGTTTAAAAAAAAAATCTGTTTAAAACTCATGGTCTTTGAAGTCAATATTACTTATATTAAATAAAAAAAAAGGAATGTATTTATTCGATACATTTTTTAACTTATAAAGTGAAAAAAAAAGAATGCATAAATCTAAGTTCTAACGAAAGCATTAATTTGGTTATTTCGCAGTTACAGTCACTTTACTTTTATTGGTAGTTGAAAAATTCAAGTACCCTTAAGATATTTTTCTTGTTAAAATTAAAAAAGATATTTTTTTATGTTCAAATCCATAAAAAAAACCAGTTTTCATATACAAAGTAATATATTTTATATGCAGCCATTAGTTATTCTTATTATTTTCTATAAACATAAAAATTAATTTTAGGATTTAGGAAATATTTATAAAATAACTGTGATTTATATTGTTGATAATTGTTGCAAATAAATATTAAAAATATTACAGGATATTGTATTTATATTACCTAAGAAGTAACATAATAAGTTGTAAGTAATACAAACCTCGCTGGTCAATATTACAATGATAATAATTTCATAAATATGTTCATCTTGGTCTGTTATAACATGGTATTTATAATACTATTATCCCAAGTACATGTTTATGTGTTGTTTTTAATGTCTAGTACAAGATGATAATAAGGACATAGCATATTATATGACATAGGTAATCACAAATTAATTTGATATTTATATGACTATATTCATTGAAATATTTGAAGTATGGATTTATACAACTATAACTATTTAAAGAAGAATTTAAATGATAATATATATTATACTAACTTTACCTATTAAATCAAATACTACGTTTTGTATTTTTAAGTTAATTTTTTTTTTGTCGTTATTAGAGTTCGTTTAAGTCATTGTTGGGTTCTATAGATCTGGGAGGCACTACATTTCTCATATAATATTTGTGTTGTGCAGTGTTTGATAGTGTGATACTCTACGTTACTCGATTTTGTCGGCATATAAATATTATACTTGTGCCGTACTTATATAAAAATTTAGGAGATACGAGTACGCGTTTTGACGGTTTACGATTTGTGTAGATGACGTTAAGATGTAGCAAGCGTAACCACATACGCACGACGATTCACGTGGAGTTCTAAAGGGAACATTTTCCAAATATTACTGTGAGGAAATGGAGTTTCCAAAGTCTTGGAAGTAATTTGTTGTACACAAACTTCTGTCTAACATTGACATAACATTATTGTTATTATCTAATTTTTTTTTTGTCACGATCGGATAAACTGTGGTGTGGACTGTTTGCGGATCTGTCCACACGGAGCAGAGGTTCGTTTAACGTGCACCCACACGTAATATAGTTTGCAAGTCCCTTGATCATACAACTGATTGTTGTTTTTGTTAATCAAAAGAAAATTGATGTTGATAATTATTACGAAAAAAAATAAGTAAATTATAATTTCTCTCGTGGTTTTGAAATGATTGAAATGTGAACCTAAATTAAGTTATGTTTTTAATTTGACGGTTTATCATTAGCGTGATATATTCCACCAATTAAATTTTCCTCAAGTCACGGTTTCCGCATACTATGGTGTTATTTATGTCCATCTAACTATGCACATATTTTATATCTCTAAAAACAGAAATATTATACGAACGATAATTATGTTTCATTATGAATTTTAATACATATAATATTTCATCATTTATTTTGTGTGGCACATTATTGTTCTCGATTAATCTTTGTAGTGTGAGTAAAATAAATACGAATTTTAAAAGACATTTTTATTCGTTATAACTGTACTGTCAAAAGATAACTTTTTCAGTAATTACAATTGCAGGCTACTGTTAATGATGTATTTTACACATATATTACTGATTCAAGTACCATTGTTTATTTGGATACATCATGTATTATTTTATAATTATTATTGTGTATTTACCGGGGAAAATAATATTATTTGAAGATTTTATGTTTTATAACAAAGATATTAGTTATCATAATAACTTTAATTAACATAAACATGTAAATTACTTTTTTTGGTGTAAAACCAGGTATAGGTAATATATATTTAAATATTATAATTATTATATGTATAATTGTACTATTTATGAAAATGATATAATATAGGAGAGAAGACAATTGTAGCTCTAAAAATGTATAAAATATATGTTTGAAGTTAACTTTTAAATATTTATGTATAATGTATATTGTATATTAATAAATAATAATGAATTTAAAAAAAAAAATACAAGTGCATTTTACTTTAAATTCCAAATATTAGTTAAAGTATTATATAAGTATGTTATAAGTCAATAGTCAATTGTTAAGTTAAATAAGTAAATAATAATAAAAACAAATTATTGATAACGAATAGCATATAGTATTATACTATTGCTATTAAAAAAATTAGTAAAGTTTGAGTTAATTTTGTAATTTAGGATACATTTTTGTTTCATTTTTTTATCGTAATATACCCAGTGAATTTTTCTCTAATTTTAATTCGTCATTTACCACCTTCAATAGGATTTTTGTCATTAATACCAATTATAACCATATAGAGGAATGGTAATAGTCCACTAAAAATCATAAATTAGACTTATTATACTATATAAGTTATAGGTTTTTACGTAGGTACAATGAGAGATTATTGTTCTCTATTATTATTATTATTACCGTCATGACTTCGCTCATCGAAACTTCGTTGGTACCTAAACATAAAATATTACAGAAGAAACCGGAAACGTTTTTGAACAAATTCAAAAAATATCAAAAACAATATTAGTTATTACACAATCTCAAACTAAGAAATGACTTATTAATGTATTATCATTCATTAGAAAAAAAAACATAATTTAACTGTAGGTATTTGCAGTAGACTTAAGGTAATTCACAGAGAAAAAAATTTAATTAATTTTTAACAATATAACAGTGATGTCAGTTATTTTTCAATTAACATATCAACATTTAGTAATTTAACAATTATATGTTAATAATTTTTAACAATATTTATTTGCAGGTTGATGACTACATTAAAATGAATCTATTTCCTAAAACATTACTAGACTAAACGTGTTGAAAGTTACCATTTTATTAAGCACAATTGAAAACTTAATTCTGTGATTATTCTATTAGTTATTACTTATTACTATTATTTTATATTTATTTACATTGATATATACAAAATATTTTTGAAACAATTATTAATGTTCATCAAGTGAGCTTTTTTTATTATATTATTAAGTAACTCATACTTATCTTTCGGAAATTAGGTATTTGTTTTTAATTATATTTATTAATCTATGCCGTGTTAAGTGGGCCAAAGATTAAAAAAAAAAAAATAAATTGAATACACAAGTATCATTTTATTTTATCTTTTGACTATTATGACTATTTTACTATTTTACATTTGTGAGGTAGGTATTAATTTTTTACACTAATCAAATGGAGGTACCAATTTGCACGATTAAGCCACAATTACTTGATTTATCGATTGCCTGCAAAACATCACCTAAACATTCAATAATTAAAAAATACAATGCTAGTTTACAAAAAAAAAAATTCCTAAACTTTTTCAGTTATTGTTGTTATTGAATATAAGTATTTCAAACACTAAATTTAAACCTTCCATTTAAAAAAGAACATCATACATTATGCATTGATGTCAGTTGTTTGCAAGTCTAAATTTTTTATTTTGAAAATTCTAATATACCTAAAATATTAAACTAACAATTATATATATTTAAATATTACCAAATCTCAAAAAAATAGTTTTTATTGACAGCTTTTATTTTAATAATAAAAAATTCAAATGTTAAGATTAAAAATATCTATATTTATACAATATATGTAACCACAAAATGTAATGTGTATAAAAATTAAAAACTATATAATTGAACAAAACTAGATTTTTGTATCCTACATTTTATATTAATAAACCTTTTAATAAATTTGATGAGTAAGCAACATTGTCAATCAATATAATATAAATATAATATCGACCAAACATCACGGTATACGTATTTCAACATAATCTATGATTCCGAAATTATCATATAAATTTAATATTACCACGAACTGAGATATTATAATGATCTTATTATCATTAAAATAATAAAATGTATATTTAATTATTATTTTAAAACTATTTAATGGATCCAAACACATATCAATGGGTTATATATAGTAGGTACATTTTGGTAAATAATTTCATTTATTTCTTGATAAATATGGGTCGGGGCCTCGGAGGCGATCGCCTCCTAGCCGCCTGGGCCAGGCCGACACTGATTATAAGTCAATTGTTAAGTTAAATAAGTAAATAATAATAAAAATAAATCGTTGATATCGAATAGTATATAGTATAATTACTAAAGCCATTAAAAAATTTAGTAAATGTTGAGTTTAAGCTAAGGAACTAAGAAACTAAGAATCAACTTATTATTTGTTTATAATTCGTTAGAAAAAAAACAAATCTAATTTAACTGTAGGTATTCACAGTAAACTCAAGTAATTTACAGAGAACAAATTTAACTAATTTTTAACAATATAACAGTGATATCAGTTATTTTCAATTAACATGCCAACATTAATTGGTAATTAATTTTCAAAAAAAGGCTCTTGTCAGTATTTTTTTCATAGATGCATTCTATAGAATGATGAACTGACGATAAATGCGGGTTTTTAATATAAATTAAATATATTTATGAGCCTTAGAATAATAAAAAACGATTAAAATATGAAAAACAATGTTTATTTTGTTTACGCAAACATTTTTATTTATAACATAAATAATTTTTATTTTTAGTAATTTAACGAAAATATTTGAAGAAAACTAATTTATGAAAAAATAAAAATTGCAAGTGCAGTTGCAAAAGTGCGGAATGGCAGGAACGGATGGCGGCCGGCCGCCCGTGCTCGGCCGACGGGATTCCGGTGAGAAAACTCGGCGGACCAGTGCGGTGGTTCGTGTCCGATGTCGTTTTCGCCCCAAGTGCCCCGCCGGTCGAGTTCGAACTGCCGGCCGCCGATACCGCACACCGATTAGCCCGGAAACGCTGCGGCCGGTTGCAAGCACGTTTCGCAACCGGTCGCAGCTTAGACCGCGTCGCACGGTGTAACGGACATCCGTTCCACTGCCATACTTAGATGAATCTGCGCCACATCTAATTTGACCGGTCTAACGGTCTCGGCGAATAAGGGTTTTATTCCCCTTATACTGACAATCTGTCGTTAAATTTTTCGAGTTCGTGGACGAATTCGTCCCTAAAGTGCTCTTCATCTGGGTGGTTCGATGACTTTACACTGCAACCACAACCGCAGATGGTCCTGAAGACCCGGCGGAGACCTCTCCACAGGGTCAACAAGAATCGACTTTTCTTTCGCGATGGCACCATCTTTTCTGTGTCGATAAATGTCGTCTCTTTATCACTTTCTTTGCTCGGTGACAATTTCTGTTTTTCCACGGGGCACACCATCGACGGTGCCACTTCAACCTTTTCCATCTCGGGACCGGGAGTTTTAAAGTCAGATGTTATGGTTTCGATCGGCGCATTGGTGTCCGTTTCCACGAAACTGATGACTTTCGTCGTCATCAGCTCCGCGGAAGGCGCCGTAATCAATATTGGCTCCTCATCTGGGTTCACCACCGAAACCGCCATCTTGACATTTTCCGTTTCAGGACCGGGAGTTTCAATAATGTCATAAGTAGAGATATCGACCGACGCATTGGTATCCGTTTCCACGAAACTGATGGCTTTCGTCATCAAATCCGCGGAAGGCGCCGGCGTCAATAATGGCTCCTCACCTGGGCACACCACCGGAACCGCTAATTCGACATTTTTAATCTCGGGACCGGGAGTTTCAATTTCACACGTTGAGGTTTCGACTGACGTCATAATTGTCTCCACATCTAGACAATATATATCGCATTCAATATCATTTCTGATTGGATCCATAGCTAGATATTTCTATTTCTGTAGAAAATGAAATGTAGGTATACGAAAACTTTTTTTGTAAAAAATTGGTCAAATACCTAGCGAGTAGGTGAACAGTAAGTGAATTAAAAATTGTTTCCGTGATACACTTACTTCTCTACTACCTTACTTCTCAAACGGTTAATATTTTATGTTATAATTTAAAAACAAAAACTAGATACTTGAAATTTTCACCAAATGTTTTTATCATCATTGTATAGTTTTCAAAATATTTCGACTTTTTTGAAGCTACTATAGGCATTTTTGATTTTTTTTTCTTTAAATATTAATAAAAATTTAAAATTCTTAAAATTTTTATCCAAGATCCCATATAAATTGTTCTTATATTTGTATAAAAAAAAGTTAAATATACATAAGCACATTTTTCTACACTGTTAATTAGAATTTTGATGAAATTCATCGAAATCGCAATAAAAAAAAGGTAAAATTTTTTACAGCTAGAAATCTATAAAACTGTTCTTTATACATCTAATTTTGGACAATTTAATAAAAGATTTTTTTGCAACACTGGAACCAAAAAATCTATTAATAATTATACTGGTAGTCAATTATGAAATTACTTATTTAAACAATAAACATAGAGTTTGAGTGAATAAGTTGATATAATATGGTATAAATATATGTTATTATAATAATTAAATACTAATAATATAGTAAATGTAGGTAATATTTTCGATAAAAGGTATATCAACCTACTGCAATAAGGTCCCCAGTCCCCACACACTGCAGCGATAGAAGTAAAATTATATATCTTTATTTATCAAAAAACATGATATCATGAAGTACACTTAGTGATATTATAGACTAGCGTTTCCTAAACTAGTTCTCTGCTGGACCCACTTAATAAAAATAAAATTTTCGTTTTTATATATAGGTACTATATTATAGTATTTACTATTTTTAATTTACGTTCGCGGATCCCCTCCGGTACACTATGGACTAATGCAATTTGCAAGATGAAAATACGATTGACTTATTAATCTTCTATTATCTACAGATTTATATATTATATAATATTATAGTACCATAAGAAAGAATCATTATTATTTTAATCAGTCACAGAATAGATTAAATAGATTTGATATTGTTCTTATTTTCATTTTGTTTTGTCAATAAATATAATTATTAATTAGTATTATAATTTATTAGCTGTGAAATAACTAAATGAATTTATAGTAAGTATAATATGTGCTTTAAAAGACTATATAATTATTATTAATTTTATAGTCTAAATTATACTATTGCCATTTAAATACCTAGTTCTCTATATTTTTAACGCTTAAGCTAAGTTACTAGAATGTAGGATATAATAATGATAAAAATCGTACCTATTATATTATATTCATTGTCACAAACATACTGTGAAATATGTCATAATTTTAACTTTGATGTATAATACATCTATTTGAACACAAGAATGATAAACTATAGTCTTAATTATTATTTTAGATAATTTTAGATTACATCGTTGTGACCTAATTGTAATGTTTGTCGACACAGACCTCATAGATTATAAATATATAGCATAATATTTGTTTGTTTTAAATATGTTATAATTGTGGTTTGTTAGTTAAAATATAATGTATAGTTTAATATTACGTAGTTGAAACAAAAACACCTTTTGTTTGCTAAAACCCAAATTATGATCACACGAATAACATAAAAAGAAAATTACTGAAACAAATTTTGAAATTTTAAAACTATATAATATAAAATCTTACATATTATTATGAGGTAAATAATATTACAGGAGGTAGTTTAATTTCTTATTTTTTTTTATTTTTCATTAACTATATTATACAATATGGATAAAAATACAATATACAATATGTACAAATATACAATATACAATATGTCTACAATATGGATAGCCGATATTTTTGGAGATTATTTTGTTTCAACATGATGATTATTTGTATTTGTAATTTTAAAAAATGTTTGAACGTTAGAAGTATAACTTTTTTATTTGTCTATTTGTTTTACATCACAACATTGCATAAGTAGTATTGAGTGTAATACATTTTTCTCACAAGTTTGAAATTTAATTTTGCTATACTTTATTTTATTAATTCGAGTATAAATATATTTTTAGGATTCTCGGTTATTGTATATTTTTTTTTCATAGGAATTATAATTCATAATTATAATGCATGTTAATATATGATTTTTTTAATTTTACTTGGATTTACATTCATTATAGTGTAATAATGTTCATTGTGTGGCTTAATAAATAATAATTTACAAAGACATATTATCGCATTATACAAATATTAGTACTTGGCGTCATGAAAAAATTAATCTACATCGAAGTATCATAATTTAATAAATAATCATTTCAAGTTTGATTAAAATTTGATTTTTAACTACCTATCTATAGAAAAATAATCAGTTTATTTATAAAACTCTATTTATGTTTATATTATGTAATAGTTAATGAAATAAGATTCCCAATGTTTTATTTAAAAATTGCTTAAATATGTATCTATATTTTTATAATTATTATTTTTATTCATTGTCTATTTATAAATAATGTTATAAATTAATTTTAACAATCTTTCTAAAACAGTACTAGAATGTCTGGTTTTATTACCATTTATCATCTAACAAAAAATATAAAATAGTTTTGCTATAAATATTTAATATTATAAATATATGTATCACACCAGTATAATATTATTATACACATTTTATGATTTCATATAATAAAGTATTTTTATATAGAATCTTAAAGAAAATTGTTTTCAATTATTATTATTTTTAGGGTTTCAATATTTATGAATTTTATTTGAAGTATTATGACATCTGATAGTTGTATTTTGTTTATATACCGTTCTAGATATAAAAACTATGTAGTATTATTATATATAATATTTTACGAAATACATTATCAATATTTCCAATAACTTCAAATTTTCAACAATTCAAAAAAATATTTACTCTCTTCGAAACTCTTATTTCATTTAATGTATTATTAATATCAATATTTTGAAATGAAATAACTTATTTTCTTGGTAACTTTAATGTTAGATTTTGATCGTAGCGTAAAAATTATTTGTTTTTTATTGTTATATACTATATCTACTGTCTTGTTATTGTATAAAAAATTTATTTTTTATATATTTATTTTTTATTTTTTATGTTTTCAAATAGTTTTTATTTTATTTATGTTGTTATTTATAAATTTACAAAATTGGTTATGTTTTATGAAATTCACTTTTTATTATGGGTTAGAAATAAAAATGTATGGATAATTTAAAAATAATTTATTTAATAAATTACTTTTACTTTAAAATATGAGGTGTGGATTATTTGTTTTAAAGTCTCATATTATTTTTTTTTACTATAATATTTGTGAAAATAACAGAAATAGATAAATAATTTTTGATAATAGATTTGAATAATTTAATAAATTACAAATGACTATTATACCTTTATTTTCGTTTAATTATGTTTGAATTTTTAATAATTTGGAATTTACTGCATTGAATAAGAGCACAGTTTTAATAAATACCTCTATATTTATGTAACCATAATGGTTAATGATTATTAACATTACCATGAAAGTCATATTTAGGAATATTATTAATTAATTTTAGTTAAAAAGTACCTTTTGAAAATATTTAAGTTGTTTTTTTAAGTATTTACTTATAAGTAGAATAATAATAAAAAAAATGTTATCGGATTATATGACATAATGCAAGTACCTATCTGCGCATAAACAAGATAATTGTACCTATTTTATACCAATATTTAAAAGACACATTGAGAATAAAATTAACTAAATTTCAATAGTTATGCGAACAATTATTGGCAAATTCAATGCCAGTAATGCATTACATTTTAAATTCTTAAGCAAAACCAGAAATGTATGGATACCCTAATTTTTGGTAGACTTTAATGTGCTTCAAAAACAAATATTTATGATAAATACGAATGAAATTATTTAAACGGAGTACATTGCGTATATCCTCTTAACTATAATGCAGTTTTATTCGAACAATATGCAATCGATGGAATATGCAGTCAAAAATATGACCTTGATACTTATGTTAAACTATCATGTTCAATGTTTATTATACAATATGTAGTATATTGTGTTCATGTGTGCGATCGGTATACAATACGTGTAAGGTGTCCTGAAATTATATATTATGTGATAAATTGTGCGGTACATGATATTATTATTATATTGGTGACAATTACTCGGCGAACATACCAATAATGGTAATACAGACAGCATGTTGGGTAGTCAATTATTTGTGTACACTGATGCAGGGTGCTTTTAATTATCGCGGATTAAAGAATATTGGTCGATGAAGTAGTGCATTACTTACTAAGTGCTTGTATGCGTACGTACGCATTTCTGGCCTCGTTCACATATTATTATATGGTAGGTATGTACTGCTATATCAATAGGACTCCAACGTTTTATTTTCTCACTACGTGAATAATTTAGTGATTTAAGAAAATCCAGCTTAAGGAAATTTGCATGTACATGACTCACGCATTTAAATGAGTTACACGAGAGACATCGGGCTCATGCGATTTTCATAAGCCCGCAAAAGCAAAATTGTTTAAATAGCATTAAAATATTATTATACGATATTTTTGCCAGAATAACGTTCTTTTCGGTGTAAATAAAAATAAAAATACATTTTTATACACTCTTTTTGACATGTGAGTTATCAATTCATTATACAATTACAAACGATACGTATATAAGTGATAAGAAAATATCTTATTTGAATTTCAATATATTTATTTAAATATGTAATATGGGTTTTGAATAAATTAAAATTATAGAATTTATTTTACAATCTCTTGTTTTGAAACATGCGATTAGAATTGCATTTAATATAGTTAAATAGAGATGGACGCTTTTAATCTGATTGAATTGTATTTTGTTAACAATTAGTGATACGAGAAATAGGATGAGTGAGTCACATTTGTCGATGTATATAATTTGAAATCAATGTTAAATCATTGTATTTGGGAAATAATTCTGAGTATTGTAAAGAATTAATTAAAACAACTAACAAGTGCATCTTTTTTCATGTTTTTATGTTTTTTTATCTTTGTTTTATATTTTATACATTTTTTAAAAATCACGAAGTATCTAATTATAAAAACAATGTATCCAACACGATGTTTTCTTATAACTTTTTTTTATTCCGCACACAGCTAGTTAGTGAGTTATAAAAAAATTAAAACTCAGCCAATAAAAAAAATAAAAATATTGAATACCTACACACTTTTTATTAATCTGAATTTAGAATGATATTTAAATTTAAAACATAAATTATTATTTATTAATTATTGTAATAAAATAAAATAAAATTCGAATATTATTTGGTCGGAGGTCGATTCTTTGATTTTAACGTGTTAAGCCTTAAAATAAGAAATACTACTCTAATATATATAACCTGGACTCTGAGTTTTATTGAAAAAAAAAAAAACTTACTGATATTTGAATAATGTTGTCTGCCTTTAAAAGTACAAAGTAATAATAAGCTTTTGTTATAAAACCCTTGGTAACAAACTAAAATATATTACATTTTCCTAATAGGTACATAGTAATATTGTATTAATAACTTTTATAGTACGATAATATGAATGATATGATAATAGTTTTTCTGTCGCACAATATGTATAAATATACCATTAATACTATATGAAATAAAATAACAATTTTTCGTTTTAATAGATTTTATGACATTTCTAAAAAAAAAAAACTATTTCATTATGTCAATTTGTTTTTTTCTATACCTAACTAAGTCATAGTATAATATGAATTTTTTGTTACAACTACTATATAATAAAAATCAAGACTATCTAATAAAATTGACAGGTTTACTCATGAGAGATTTGAAATCGGCTCTGAGTAAATTCTAAAGATTTCATTGTATTGAATCTTGTCGAAGGTGATTGATAACATTAAATATATTACTTGAATCGATCTCAGTGTCACTGTATATATCTTACACGACACTATGTTACGTCTAACACCTTCAATATATGTCAACTAAGAGATTTTGATTTATGAGCACTTATTGAATTTCTACTTCTTAGCTAACAAGTACAGTTTTAACTGTGAGAAAAATTGTATTTCTATTTGCATTTGAAAAGGCGTAAATTAAAAAATTATTTTCTAGTTAAATCTAAGTATTTTTAAATTTATTTAATATAGTTTTAATATATTAAGATACTCATTAATTCGGTATCATAATAACTAGAAATATAAACATTTGTTTAAAAGAGTCACATATTTACAGTTAGTGAATAATTTATTTAATGTAAAATTGAACATAATATTATGTAAGTTATCAAATGTAATGCAATATTCATATATCACGATTTTTTTTTTAGATTCTAAACGAAGTGACAAATGTATTGGATTTTTTTCACCTTGGCATTATAATTTTTTTTTATATAGCGCATTATTTTATTTTTCATATAATACGCCACCCATTCATACCGAACTATGGTTATGACAGAGTGGAAAATATACATTTTAATAACATGAAGAAAAAACGACTAAAATCAATAACCAAATGAAATGTCATTTAAATGTCTGTTTTTAATGGACACATTATATGTCTTTGAATGGCCAATATTCTACACGTAACACATTATTATAAATTTCATTGTTAAACGTTTTATTAAAACGTCAAATATATTCATCCAAATGGTTTTATATACTATAATATACGTTAATTAATTGAATAAAGAGTACACATTTATGTTCTGGTAATGTTAACCGATTATTCAATATGCTATCATAAATGTTAATAGAAATATGTTTTATGTACACTGCACACACAAATTTGATGTATTATAATTGTAGTTATGTAATATTTGGAAAAAAATTGATTTAATTTTATTTTTAAGAATTAAAACTATATAGTAAGTTTAGATAGTGTTATTGAAAATAAATAAAATGTAAAAGTAAAATATTACTTAGTGTTAATAAAGTAAATTGTTTGTTAAAGAATTAAAATTCAGCAAGCTGAAGAGACTGAAATACACTCATTTCAGGACTTATTATCAATTGTGTTAGCCATTTAGATAGTATATTATGTATTTTGAATAAAAGCAAGCAATAATAAATCATCAAATTTATATTTCAAAATTTCTTCTCAAAAAGTAGTAATTCCTAGGAATTTTTCAAAACTACTTAAAAAAAAAGTACATGAAGTATTAAAATTTATACTTAAAAATACTTGCTAAATATAGATATTTGATATTTTTTTTTAGTAATTTTTCTATGATTTTAAAAATGTTGACCATACTTACATAAATATTTTTTATGTTTATTTGAAGTTTAAGTTTTTACAAAACTGGATATTTACTCGTAAAAACGATTTTCTTAATTTGTTTTGCAATTCAATAACTATTAACTGTAAAATTCTCATCGAACATTTATACTGCAATTCCGTTTACATTGTAACTTATAGATTTAAGGAAAACCTTTAAAAGTTATGTTACTGCTAAACTTTTAAAGATATTATATAGAATACATATTATATTTTATGAATATTTAGTTTAAATGTATTAGTGGGTCTTTGAGATCGGGAACATAGTACTGATGAAATGGAAACAAGTCATCAATTTTTATAAAATGTTGACTATTTTTGATTACTTACGTTGGACTCGGAGTAGTTTTTTCAATGTGATAAAAGTTATGTTTTAATTTAAAATAGTTTTAATTATATTACGTACCTACTCTTTGGTGTTGGTTTATTAGTCTTATTTTATTATTTTGAAACAACTTTTTTTTTTATCATTGTTGTTACTAAATAAAAAAAAATTGTTCAACAGCTTTTATTTTTGTTGAAAAAGACTACTATATTATGTTAAAGGCATCCTAGGGTTTTTGTTGATAATTTTTATATTTTATTTTTTTCTTGGTTCTACTCTGTTCTTAATAGCTATTTCACTCGATGTATATCCATGATTTACCATGGACTCCCACTGAGCTAATCTTCGTTGAACTTAATGTTAAAGTACTTTGAAATTCCATAATAAAATGACATAGTCAGGAATATTTTGCCTTTTAAATTTATATAAGCGCATTAATGCGAATAAATTAAATCTACAAGCAATGTTTGAAAATCAAAATTTAAAAATAAATACAAAAAAGATGTCTAAATATTAATTTATGCATTTAAATTATGGTTGACTATCCTAATTTAAAAAAAGTACTAGGCATAGTACAATTTTTTTGTTTTAAAACACAAGCAACGGGGCTTGTAACAAAACTACCAATACAATTTTAAAATATAATATTTTATGTTAGTTTATGTTACATCTAAAAAAGTACGGGGATACATTCACACAATATTAACTGGCATATTATGTCAAAACTCAATTTGTTTCAAATACTAGAATGTTAATTTTGTTTTAATATTTTTATTCGTGTTTTCAATTATAGAGTTTTAAATTTATTTAAAAATATTATTATAAATGGTATTTGGATTTTCATTCATTTAAGATATATATGAATTTTCTGTATGCACCAGGGGATTCTCTTTGATTTTTAAATTGGTCAAAGAACAATGAATTGGAAATTCAGAATTTTATGAATTATAAATTGTTGTTCTTATTTAAGCGAAATTTAAGACACTTTTAATAAATATAGTCAAGGATAGAGGTTCTCAACATATTTTATAATCTTAAGTTTTTATGGTCTCTTCAGAAATGGATTTATAAGTATTATGATTTTGTTCATTATAATTTGATGGATTTTTGTTATATTTTGTAAAGAATAAATTGAATTAGGTAAATAAAAGTTTAGATTTTTTATTTTATTGAAAGTTGAAAGACGTAATATTACCTACGTTTATAGTTATTTTTCGTGGCTTGTTGTATTGAGACATCAAGGGCAACGATGCCAAAAACTATGTTACATAAATCACTTTGTATATTATTTTGTGTTTTATTTTTTGAATAAATAGTGGTAGGATAGTTTTAGTGATGGATTTAGAAAATGTTGGCGCCACGATAGGTTATCTAGTTATACCTAATTCTTGACGTAATTATAAAAAA